>PKML01040395.1:0-21807 GCA_002933935.1 Eutrema yunnanense
GTGCGTGGTTGTACTCTTTTTCCTTATCATGGTTTTTATCCCACTGGGTTTTTCCATGACAAAGTTTTAACGAGACATCAAAGAACACACAAATGATAGACATCTAAGGGAATGTAAATATGAAAGTCTATCACAATTCCAAAGATTATTGAGATCATTAAAAGCAAAGAGAATGATCAAGATGGATCATCCGGATACCCATTAATTACATAAGAATGGTGATGTACATCTACTACAAATTCGTTCAAGTGAAGATTTTACGGAATTATTTACCAAGACGTCTCCATCTACTACTTTCAAGAAACTAGTTCATCATACTGGATCGCGTCATCTCAAACATTTTAGGTGATGTACTCATGAGGGGGAGTAATAGCGCGTTGCACTATTTTTTCCTTAACTATGGTTTTTCCCATTGGGTTTTTCTATTAAGGTTTTTAATGAGGCAACATCTTACGCCCATTAGGAATATTTTTGTATAATGGTCATCCAAGGGGGAGTGTTATGAATTAATTTTATGGATGCCCATTATAAAGCCCATATCATAAGGAGGTTTAGAATATTCTCTCTTTACTTATTCTCTAAGTTTAGCTTGTTCTCCAAGTCTTTGTAAACCTATATATACCTCTCATTATTCATGGAATAAGACACAACAATTTTCTCTTTCTCTCTCTCTCTTTTATTCACAACATCTTGTTGAAACATAGATATATATTGAATTGAATGTACGAATATTGTATTGTTTTGTATTTTCTCATATGATGAGAATTACAGAGCTATATATAAGAGAGCTACATAATCATATAATAAATGAGAGAATCATAGAGAGAAATCATAGAGAATAACTGTAGGGAGTAATCATAGGGATCTTGATAGATGATTATCCTTAAACGCCCCCTCAAGCTCAAGGTGGAGATGAAGTGAAGACGGAAACAATGGTTTGAGATTGAATCTTTGACATATTTGATAGAGAAGGAAGAAGAACCATTGCGCTTGAACCATGCAGTTGGACAGATTTACCGTGATGGGAACACCTCAAAGAACATGTATGTGGAGGCTGAAGAAAGCATATAGCTTAGAAGAAATCATTATCAACTTAAACAAATGATCAACTTGGCTTAAAAAGAAAACAAAAAAACAAAAACGGAGTTGATCGTTAGATTATTGTAGCTTAGATTCAGAGGTTCATGATAGACTTGAATAATGGAATCACTTTGGCTTAAAAGAAAAACAAAAACGAGGAACGAAACTCGATAGCTTAGAAACTGGAAAAAGAGGAGCACAAAGCTCTAAAAGAAAATGTAGAAAAACATGTTTTGAGAAAACAATAGGAGCATGGATTGAGTATGATCGGTGGATCAAAAGTCACACAAATAACCTGCTCTGATACCATATTGAATATACAAATATTGTATTGTGTTATTTCATATATACAAGAATATCATAGAGAGAAATCATAAAAAATCATTGTAGGGAGTAATCATAGGAATCTTGATAGATGATTATATGTAATATACATCAAGTAACACTTCCACATGATCCTGGCATTTGAACTTGTTCTTCGTGATTTCGCTATGTTTGATGCTTTGACTTTCTTTCTTCGTCTTGATGAGTGTTTGATTTCAGGTCTTTATCAAAATGGAATGGTCCTTATAAAATAACCGAAGTAGTAAGACCCGGAGTATATCAGCTAGAAGATCAAGACGAGGTTCTAGAACGAAGTCCATGGAACGCGATGTATCTAAAAAGGTATCACAACTAAAACAACAACGTTTTGTTGATTCAGAACTAAGAACTGACTTGATCCATAAATGGGTACGTAGGCAACTTGTGAAAACAAGTACAGCTAAAATAATCTTCGTCCAATCTTGATCCTCATACTACAGTAGTAAAAAGAAAACTAAACAATACAAGCAATTGTATCCTCGGTAAAAGAAAAACACGATGCACCATATGCTTGAATCCTCATACTACGGTAAAAGAAAAGAGATCATCTCCAAAAACGAGTCAAACTCTCATGCTACAACAAAAAGGAAAACGAACTCTAAAAATCACGCCAAAAACGTGGTGGTCGAATCGTCATACCACCGTAAAAGGAAAGAAACAATCCCAAAAACAAGTCAAACTCTCATGCTACGACAAAAGAAAAAAAAGTCCAATAAATTCTGATAAAATTGTCTTATTCTTTAAAGAAAAGCAACATAAAATCGATAAAGAACCCATATCAACTGGGCAAGAGTACAAGAAGAAGGAAATAACAGAAGAAAACATAACAAGCTCATCTACCCCTAAAGTAGATATGAAAGACAATTAATCCATATATTTTATTTAGATGATTCAATACAACTTATCAGGTTGCACATAAGCCATTACAAGTTCGTATGATCCTATATATCCGGACTAACCACCCATCTTCGCCGGATATGAAATTTTCAGATGCACATTCCAAGCTCCCTGAATAGAGTTGATTGGTGTTTCTGCTACTATCTTTGACTGTGAAGGAGGAGAGATTAATGCTTGCTTCTTGTGCAGAACTTGTAGAGGTGGCATTGGGTTAGAGTCTGACGGTGTATAGGACCCCGCTTGCATCACCATTTCATCCTCAAATTGGTTTGAGGAAATAGGAGTGATCGATTGATCATGAGACATTCTTTGCATGAATCGAGGTGACGTATTGGGCTTTATGTTATATATGGGTAGTTTAGTCTTTGTGTATATCTTAATTAGGGTTAATCCCCTTGTATAAATCCTGTAGCAGTTCTCTGCAGAGAGATCAAGAAACCTATTTTCATATCTGAGATAGATTCAATATGGTATCAGAGCGAAACGATTCATGAAACCGAATTAGCAATGAGTAACACAACGATGATGAAGAACACATCTTCGTCTGCGTATGCTCTCTCGGCAAAGGATGATCCCGAGAACGTCATCACCAAAATGGCGCTGACATGGAAGAATTACGATGAGTGGGCTCGCCGGATGCGAACAGCTCTTCAGACAAAGAAGAAACTTGGTCTTATCGGTGGATCTGTGACTGCACCTGCAGCAGATTCAGAAGAAGAAGAAGAAGATTGGTTGACTGTAAATTCCATGGTTGTATCATGGATTTACAACACGATTGATATGTCGATTCGCTCGAGTATCGCGGATCGAGAGATTGCGAAGGAGCTTTGGGACAGTCTACATAAACGATTTTCTGTGTCAAATGAAGTGCGTGTGCAACAGTTGACAAAGGATCTGGTGGGCTATGTTCAAGGGAAGATGAGTGTTGAACAATATTCTGCAACGATGCAAAAGTTGTGGGAAGATCTGGATCAGATTGAACCACGATCAGGATGCACCTGTGCTTACAAGGCTGAGGCAGAGAAACTGCATCAGAAGAAGAAACTGCATTAGTTTCTGTTGGGATTGGATGGGTCGATCTACAGCACGGTGCGAACAAATATTCTTAATACTGTTCCGTTACCAAGCATAGATCAGGCCTACAACATGGTAATTCAAGAGGAGCAATTACGAGGAGTTGATCGTGTTGTTGAACAATGTGGAGAAGCAAATGCTTTTGCTGTCCAACACACTGGAAACAGATGGCACAAGCCTGAGACATACAGAAATCAGGTGTGTACTTTCTGTTCTAAATCTGGGCATGATGCAGGTTCCTGTTACATAAAACATGGATACCCTGTTTGGTACGTTGAGAAATATGGAAAAGGGGCAGTTGGTACGAGCTATGGCCGTGGACGTGATGCCTCACATAATATACAGCAAAACTCAAGAGGTGGTCGTGGGCATAACGTTAGGGCAAACATGGTAGCTGCTGTTGGTTCTGATGTAAGACAGCATGTTACATAAAATCTAGCTCACACAGGATTGAAACCAAATCAGTGGTAGAAGCTGGTTAGATTCTTGGACAGCGATACACCGTCTCGTTTAAGCGGTAATAATTTGATGTATAAATGGGTATTTAATAGTGGTGCAACAAATCATATGTCTGGAAAACGTGATTTGTTTGATGATATGTGGGATGTTACTCCATGTCGGGTTGGTTTGCCTAATGGGAAAACAATAGTTTCATCTCAAGAAGGAAAAGTGATTTTGTTGCCAAGTTTTGAGATAGTTCGGGTCCTGTTTGTACCAGAATTAGAGTGTAGTTTGATATCTGTGTCACAGTTAGTTTGAGATCTGAGTTGTACTGTGTTGTTTGACGAAGAAATTTGTGTTGCACAAGACCGCAGTTCGAAGACAGTGATTGGAACGGGTGAGTTTCATGAAGGCATGTATTTTCTCCAAGATACACAGCGTGTGTGTACTTTGAAGACAGTGAAGGAAGGCAGGCGATGGTGGAATTATGTGGCATCAGAGGATGGGACATGCATAAGAAAAGATAATAAGGCAATTGCCAGTAGTTGATCAAGCTTGTCATATGGAGTTTTTGAATTGTGATATTTGTTTACGGGCTAAACAATGTCGAAGTGAATTTATTTCAAGTTCAAATAAAAGTAGTACTATTTTTGAGCTGATTCATGTTGATCTCTAGGGTCCTTACATAATTCAAAGCTTTTGTGGATTTTCGTATTTTCTCACGATTGTGGATGATTGCTCTCGCTCTGTTTGGGTTTACTTGTTGCGTAACAAGGCACAAGTTGAACAAACACTCCGTGATTTTTTTGCCATGGTTTCTCGGCAATTTAATCAAAAAGTTCAACGTGTTCGTAGTGATAATGGCAGCGAGTTTATGTGTATGCGAGCCTATTTTGCAGCACAAAGAATATATCATGAGACATCGTGTGTAGGAACTCCACAACAAAATGGACAAGTCGAACGAAAACATCGACACATTTTGAATGTGGCTCGTGCTTTGATGTTTCAAACAAATTTAAGTGTTGAGTTTTGGGGTGAATGTGTGCTCACAAGTGTTTATCTCATCAACAGAACTCTGACAGCTTTGTTAAAGGGCAAAACACCATATGAGATATTGCATGGTCGTTTACCTGATTACACAAATCTTCGAGTTTTTGGTTGTCTTGCCTATGCTCACAATTTGAATCGGGGAGGAGACAAGTTTGCGCAACGTTCACGGAGATGTATTTTCATTGGTTATCCTTTCGGAAAGAAAGGTTGGACACTATATGATCTTGATACACATTCTATTTTTGTATCTCGTGATGTGAAGTTTGTTGAAGATCAGTTTCCAGCATCTGATCAAAGTTCTTCCTCTCTTGGAAAGTCTCAACGTGATAATTGGCTATTATAAAATGATGAGGAGATTTAGGGAACAAACCTGTATTTGCCTGCGACAGCCGCTGACACAGAAATACATATCACTGCAGTAGATGCAGAATCGGATGTAACAGAGACACCGACAGAGGCTGTAACAGAGATAAGTGAAGAAATGCATGTGAGTGAAGTAGAGTTGGGCGCAGAGATACCTGTAACAGACACATAAACAGAAACATAAATAGAAATAGAGACAACAACGCCTGTCTTAGAAATGGCTGCCCAAAATGCAAATAATTTAGGTCGGGATTTCGTGAGAAGAAGAAATCTGTAAGATATCAAGATTTTGTGCTCCATACTACCACTTGTGATTATGAGCAATATTCTGTTGATCAGTTTGTTTCTTATGATCGATTTTCTAGTGGTCATCGTGCTTTTTTGAGTGTTATCGCAGCAGAATCTGAGCCAAACACGTATGCTGAGGCAGTTAAGCATAAAGTTTGGCGTAATGCCAGAGACAGTGAGATTGATGCATTAGAACGAAATGAGACGTGGTCAGTTGAATCGCTTCCTGCAGATAAACACACCATTGGATGCAAATGGGTGTTTACGATCAAGTACAATGCTGATGAATCGATTGAAAGGTATAAGGTTAGGTTGGTTGCGTTGGGTAATCGACAAATTGAAGGTGTTGATTATAAAGAGACATTTTCTCCAGTGGCAAAAATGTGTACAGTTCGGTCATTTCTTAAAGTTGATGCGGCTAAGAATTGGGTACTACATTATATGGATGTGCACAATGCTTTTCTCCATGGTGACTTGGAAGAAGAGGTTTTTATGAAGCTACCTCAGGGTTACACTTCATTTTTAACTAATGATGTCTGTCGTTTGAAGAAATCGTTGTATGGTTTGAAACAAACTTCTAAGTGTTGGTTTGAAAAATTTTCAAAGGCATTGAAAGACTATGGATTCGTACAATCAACATCAGATTATTCATTATTTCATCTACCTCGGGGGTGAGTCTTCAGTGTATGTGTTAGTGTATGTTGATGATCTGATTGTTTCTAGTTATGATACAGTTGATGTAACAACTTTCAAGACTTATCTTCAAAGTTGTTTTCACATGAAGGATCTTGATAATCTGAAGTATTTTCTTGGTATTGAGGTGGCTCGTTCCCCACAGGGTATTGTGTTGTCTCAACGCAAGTATACACTTGACATCATCACAGATTGTGGCTTTCTTGGTTCCAAGCATGTAACATTCCCAATGGAGCATAATCATTGTCTTGCAAAATCTGATAGCGAACTTCTGTCTGATCCAGAGAAGTATCGCAGATTGATTGGTCGTTTGCTTTACTTGGCTGCGACCAGACCTGATATAACATATGTTGTTCATATTCTGTCACAGTTTATGCATCAGCCACGTTTGGACCATTGGGAAGCCACACTACGTGTTGTTCGGTATTTGAAACAGAGTCCAGGTCAGGGCTTGTTTTTAAGTTCATATAGTGATTTGAATCTTATTGGTTGGTGTGATTCTGATTGGGCTGGATGTCCTGTAACGCGACGTTCTTTGACTGGTTGGCTTGTTACACTTGGTGGATCAACGATATCATGGAAGACTAGGAAACAAGACGTTGTTTCTCTTTCGTCGGCAGAGGCTGAATATCGTGCCATGGTTGAGGCTGTGTATGAGTTAAAATGGGTGAAGGGTTTATTGGTGTCACTTGGTGTTACACATGATCATGCGATGCCTCTGTTCTGTGACCACCAGGCAGCTTTACATATTTCAGCAAATCTTGTGTTTCATGAGCGTACCAAACATGTTGAAGTTTACTGTCATTTTATTCGTGATGATATTAAGGCTGGGATTATTTCGACGTCTCATGTCCCCACAAAGGAACAATTGGCAGACATCTTCACAAAGGCATTGGGACGCCGTGAGTTTCACTATCTTCTTTCCAAGTTGGACATTCGAGATCTTCATGCTCTAACTTGAGGGGGGGGGGTATTGGGCTTTATGTTATATATGGATAGTTTAGTCTTTGTGTATTTCTTAATTAGGGTTAATCCCCTTGTATAAATCCTGTAGCAGTTCTCTGCAGAGAGATCAAGAAACCTATTTTCATATCTGAGACAAATTCAATACAACGTCATCATAGAATCCACATTGCAACTGTGCAAATTTCAACCATCTCCGAAGGAGATTTGAATTTCATCTCTTTCGAGAAGTCCATGGTGTTGGCTTAAAGTTCAACCACCAGATAGAGTGCGTCAGCTCATTTTTCGAAGAGGCATATGAGGTTTTCGCTAAGGCTAATCTATGTGGAAAATCAACATCAGAATCAGTGATGCGATTCGAGAATGAGTCATGAAGAGGAGGATCCATGGAAAAGGGACCGAACCGTTGGCGAAAAGAGGAGCAAGTCACCGGAGCAGAGGCTCGGGATGGAGCAGAGGCTCGGGATGGAGCAGAGGCTCGGGATGGAGCAGCTGCTCTTCCTCACGGAGGCGGAGCAGACAGTACACCAAAACAGGGTTTTTTCTACAGATTGTTGCTATTGATTAGACAGTCGGTAAATTTACCGACTGTTTCGCTACTGATTTCCGATTGATGTGCGACTATTTTCAAACAGTCGCAAATCAGTAGGTATTTAGTGACTAAAAATTTCAGTCGTTAATTAGTATCAGTTTTACGACGGATTAGTGACTGAATTGTAGTCGGAAACATGCAGTAGCTAATTAGTAGTAATTTTAGCGACTAACTTGCTACTGATTTAAAAAAAAAAAACAAAACGACGTCGTTTTGATGGATTGGTTTTGTTTTTAAAAAAAACCCTCTCTGGGATTCAAACTCGCACACTCTAAGCAAGACCAACGCGTTTAACCATTTGAGCAGAGTGGGATATACGTTATTGTTTAACAACAACAGTTTATATCCGGAAATTACACAGTTTATCGAAATGAAATCAGAACGACGCCGTTTTGATATAATGTGTTTTTTTGAAAAAAACTCATTCTGGGTTTCGAACCCTCACACTCAAAGTAGAAACAAGGGAGTTAACCATCTGAGACAAGTGGGATATACGTTAATGAATAACAACAACAGTTTATATCCCGAAATCACACAGTTTATCGAAATGAAACCAGAACGAAGTCGTTTTGATATAATCTATAATCTGAAATCCGAAATCCATCGTTATCTAATCTAAAACTAGATTTTTATTCCCAATTTTTTCAAAGTTTTATCACTATTAAGACAAAGAATCAAATATTCACCGGTCAGCAATAATATTTCCTCTCTTTCTTAGTAAAAAACTTACATTTTTTTAAATAAAATAATTTTATAAATCCTAAATTCTAAACCCCAAACACAAACTCTAAACCCTAAACCCTAAACCCTATACCCTTAACCCTAAACTCTAAACCCTATACCTAAACCAATACATTACTTTAGTAAAATATTAAATATGTAAAAACAAATGTTAAAGGGATAACAGCATATTGTATTTAGATATTTTTTCAAAAAACTTAAACGATGATCCGATGATCCGATGATCCGATGACTACATCAATTTGTTGCTGAAGAATTTCACCGGTCAGCAATAATATTTCCTCTTTTTTTTAGTAAAAAACTTACATTTTTTTTAAATAAAATAATTTTATAAATCCTAAATTCTAAACCCCAATCACAAATTCTAAACCCTAAACCCTATACCCTTAACCCTAAAACCTAAACCCTAAACCGGACTACTAATTATGTCAAGATTAAATCATAATGTTATATTATATGCAACTTACGTTATTTAATGTGTTAGTATGTTAATTAAGCTAAATTATGTTAGTTATAAAAAAAAGTAAACTAAATTGCTACTCATTAGCTGCTGATTAGAGACTAAATAGGAAATAAATCAAAATTGTGTTTTGGAGCCAATATCTCTGATGGCAAATGAAACCTACAATTTGGGCCAAACTTTTTCGTTAGCCCGCGAAACCCATATTTTTTTTCCCCTTTCCGACATTTCCCTAATTTATCTAAGTCTGGGAAAAACATTTTCTCCCAAATCAAACCCTAATTCGAGATCTTCCTCTGCCATTCTCTCTCGAAAACCCTATTTTCTTGTCTCCTGCTCTAATGTCTAATCTCTTCCAAAACTTCCGCCAATCATAGCCTCCACCGTCTCTCGATGAGCCTTCCGCTTTCCAGAAAGGACGAGCTCCGCAGCTCACCTTCGCCGGCGATTCTGAAAATGCAGAAGATAGGGATTCGGGGGATGAAGAGCTTGGGTCAGATCCAACTGTTGGCTGAATCGGCAAAGAATTTTCCTTCTCCTCGCGTCCATCTCAGGGTTCTCGTCGAATCTGAAGCTTACTGCAGGTTCGTTTTGTGTTTGTTTGGATTTATTTTAGAATTCCGTTCTCGCTACTTTCTGACATCGTGCTATAATGATGATCGCGACATCTGTTGTTTCTGATTTCCAGAAAATTGGTGAAGGAACATGCTCCGATCTCGACCTGAAGGTATTTCGAGAGCCATCTCGTTTCATTTACATTCTAAACTTATACGAACTTAAGTTTGATCTGTGCTTAATAAGTATGTCTTTCTAGGATTGTGTCGTTCTAATTTTTAGGTTTTAACCGGAATGACCAAGGAAACGCAGATCTGTTTTTGATTATCTATGAGAACCTTATATTTTTGGAAAGATTTTGAGATTGACTGATTTCGAGTTATCTCTTCTGCCCAGATACTAGACACAAATCCGGAGCTATTTTTTCATATTCAGCAGCAAAGATTGATAGAAGTAATTCGACAAGGGAGAATAGAAGAGGCCTTGGAGTTTGCTCAGGAGGAACTTGCACTACGTGGTGAAGAAAACGTAAGTCTGTTTATATTGCTCATTGTTTGTCGTTAAAGATGGTGTTTTACCATGTGAAAGTCTTTTCATTTTCCCTTGAAAGCGTTTTGATTGATGATTCGTGTGTGTAGGTGGGAGGGCATTTCACGAAGATCTGTTGTGGAGAAGGAGGTTTGAATCTGCAGCTGAGACTAACGTGAGGCTAAGCTTAAAGGAGGTTTCTATGTCGACCCTGAAGCTAAGCTTTTGTTCATCATCCGTGGGTATGTGTGCTGTTTATGAAAGTTTTAGCATTTCCATGAGATGCTATGTTATTGTTTTCTTATCTTTTGCTCCTTGAATTTGCAGCTCTTGCGTTTGAGATCAAGAAGACTCTGCAGCTCTGGCGTTTGAGACCTTGTGACAGGTTTGTCTTTTGTTTTGTTTTTCTGTCTAAACTTGTGTAGACGAGTCATACTACACCATCTCTGCCTACATCTCCTCAGCCTTCTCCGGCCTATGAATCCTCGTCCTCCATTGCTAAGGTATTCCATCTGTCTTCGTGCGGTCAAACAACCGATTTCTTCTGATTTTTTTTTCTGTTTCATCGAGAACTCTAAAATTGTGATATGGTGAAATGTAACAGGAGAGAACTTGGAGAAGGAGCCACAGATAATGGAGCTCAGAAACCAAGTGAGTATCAAGAACAGGCGAGATGAAGCAACCACATCCAATGAACACTGAGACAAACCGACAAGGGATTCCTCGCCATTGGTTTAGCTCACTTGTTTCTCTCTTCTTATGATACATCCTCTCCACTGGTTTAGCTCACTTGTTTCTCACTTGATGTTATGTTTTGCAAATTGGAACAACTCCTTATTAGTTGGAATTGCCTTTCCATTTTGATTTAGAACTTGAAACTTATGTTACTTTTGTTTAACTGTAATTTTGGTTTTTTGGTGTATGGATTTGTGTTCTTCATTTGTTTTACTTTACTTTTGTAAACTTGAATGTTTTATATGTAATTAGTCTACATTTATATTAATAAATTGAATTTTTTTTAATTTAAACAATATATCAGTCATTAATCAGTAGCTATATTTTGCTACTGAATAGTTAAAATCAGTCGTAAAAAAATCATAAACCAGTAGCAAATCAGTCGCTAAAAAAATCACAAACCAGTAGCAAATTACTAGTAGCAAACTACTAGCTAAAGTAGTATGTAATCAGTCGTAATTCAGTAGCTAAATTTTACGACTGATTACCGACTACGGTTGTAGTAGCCAAAATCAATCACTAATCAGTCGTAAAATTTTGCTACTGATTACCGACTGAATAGTGATCGCCTAATATTAGTCGTAAATCAGTAGCAATTTTGCGACTGATTTTTTTAGCGACGAGACTTTTACCTACTGCAGAAATCAGTCGGTAATCAGTCATAACAGGGTATTTTGCTACTGATTTCTGACTGTTTTTGCAGTAATAAAAAACATGTTTTCTTGTAGCGAGAGGCTCGGGATGGAGATAAAGTTTTCCTCAGGAAACGAGTCAGAAAATTGTTTATATTCCCCGGCTTATGTTTGCATATTATATAGGCTTCGCTTATGTTTGATTAGTTTGGTTAGAAAAATCAATTATAGCCAATTTTTGAGTACCCTATTAACCGAAAAACAACAAACGGATCTCGTTTTGATCAATCCACACTTACTACTAGGGCTGGGCATTCGGTTAATTAGCTGGGTTCGGTTCGGGTTTTTTGGTTTTTACAATTAATAACCAAATTAAAATCATTTTAGAATAATTTTGATTATTTTGGATAACTAGTGATATGGGTGCGGGCTCCAAAGTATGACAAAGTTATATTATCGAACATGGAATCTGAGAATCATTTACAAAACAAATAGATGTTCTTAAGATCATGAATTAACCTACCAATTCGGCGGAAAAAAAAATAGAAAGACCATACAAATGTTAACAAATTAGGCGCAGCAAAAAAAAACACAAAAAATATAATTTCTGTAAGTTATGTCATTTGATGTCTCAATAGACGTAGGTTGAGATACAATGTCTAAGAGTACAAATGTTAACATGATCTTACAGACATCTATTAAAAAACCGCTAAACCAAAATGTGCTTTCTAACAAAAAATTAAACACGAAAAAATCCACAATCAATTATTGCGAAACTCGTATGAAAACACAGAAGAAATTAACTAAAGATGTATTGTATTAAGATTTAGTTACTCATAATTAATCAATTATGAACTTGTGAGCAATGGCGGCTCCTTCACTGGGTATAAGGTATGAGATTAAAGGCAACCAATATCACCCCTTTTATATGAATTAATTTGTAAAAAACGTCTTATATTTTTTATTTTGTTAAGGTCCAAAACAAATATATTTGAAAATATATTCGAAAATTAAACAGTGATATCGAAAAAAGAAACAAACCTGAAGAATGTGCACGAATAGATTTGAAGCCTCAAGTCGCATTACATCAAACAAAGTCATTACTAAAAACAGTAGTGTAAGAAAATAATCAAAAGACAAAAAACCGATGTGCTCCTGTTAGGCATGTCAATTTGAGTCCAACCCCGTGGCCCTGCCCCAATAGACAAAGGACCGATTTTTTTTTCCATGATTATCGTATATATGATATACTTTAATATTTTCTATATTTATCTTTACTGGTTTTTTATTTTAAATGGAAATTCCTTTCAAAACCCTAGCGTCTTCGTGAGGCTATATATACCCCTACAATACCCGTCTCTTTTATACAAAATCCCCGAGAAGGTCATACCCAACCACTTTTTTTCTTTGTCTTTCGTTATTTGTTCTTTGGCTTTCGTTTGATGTGTTTTTAATAACCGAAACATTTTTGTTTTTGTTTTTTTTTAACGTTATAAGGAGTTCATTACGAAATAAAAGATTGGGAGTGTTCTAACATATTCAACCGCCCCGATTCCTCAGAAAGAAAACCGACATCTAAAAACCTACAAAATATCTCGAAATCAATATTTAAAAAACAATTATACAAAAGAGTGGATTAAACCAACTTGTTTATTGATTAATACCTTCAAATCACGTATTGTAGCCGGGTTTTAAAAAAATTCTAAAATTATACATTATCCACAACTTGTTTATCGATTATCATAATTAGTTATCCAATAATGAAAATCCAAATTGACCTATAGATGAAGAGGAAGTAAACAATGTTATCCATTAGGATGCACATATCCGAATATGTGATAAGGATGAACCCGATGAACCTTTTTATAAACGATATCCTTCACCACTTTTATTCCATAAGTCCTCCATAACACTATCAAAGACATACGCCAATCATAACCCTCATGTTTGAGCATTTCGTAGCCTTAATCTTGCGCAAACATCTTTTAATAAGGATGTGTTTGGCTTATGTTTATGAGGTGGTACCTGAACAACTATTGTTAATATCCACCTAGAGAGCATACTTAATAGCTATCTAATATGGATCCTTTGGCCTCAGTTACACGCTAGCTTCTTTTCGAGTCCACATGCTATAAGGAACCATCAGTCAAGATAGAAGAGAAGGTGATGGTGGTGACGATATTGGCGGTGATACAAACATTAAAACGACCGCCCAAATATGAGTACTTTCGCCAAATGTATTTATTGCCAAATCATAGTCCTAGCGATTCAAGTTTTCTCCAAAGTCAACAACTTTTTATTGAATGTTTTACTCGTTACCACAACTGCTTAAGGTACACCTAAAGTGCTTACAAAAAAATTCAAGTCTTTGTGAGCTCACCCACATACTCTGTTTTGCATGCATTGTATGTTTTAAAAAACTATGCTTTAAAGAGCTAGAAATCTGAAAATATCCTTTAAACATTACTATAAGGTCGTAGTTGACTTGAGGTAAAAACTTTGTTAAGAATTCGCATGGTGAAGTTAATGCAAGATACTTTTTTTACATGCTTTTAACCAAAAGGAGGTTGTTTAGTTTGTTACATGTTGATACATAAGTCTAAATTACATGTTTTGATCATGTAAATTTGTTAAGAATCCTCCTGATACCGCGAGATTTAAACTTTGTTAAGAATCATCATGATCATTTAAATTACCTGTTTACATGCTTTCTTTGGATGATCATTAAAAATATTTTTTGCTAGTGTGCCAAAACATTCAGTTAGATCATAGAGTTATTTTTTTACGCTAACTTGGTAGATAGATAACCATAACCATAGCAAAACCAACCAGAATACTCATATCAATGTTTTCCCAAATGAACAAAGCAAAATAAAAAAAATAAAAAAAAACAAAACAAAAACAAACGACAATCCAAACTAAATTGGTTTTCGAAAACTTCTATGTAGACAACATTAATGGTTTTCTTTTGTAACTTTCTATTTTTGTCCGTGATGAGGATTTTCAAACCACTCCTCAAAGTAACCCTGGAAACGGCAACATAAAGATGTCCATGAGAGAAGACAATTGGTAAAAACAAACTCACCCTTTCTAGAGTTTGTCATGGCTTTTATTTATAGTCATTGCAAATGCAAGTGATATAAGGAATTGTCGATGTCGCATTCTAAAAGGGAACCATGTATCCATATGAGAAACGAACATCCTAGGTATCAAGACCCTATCATCGAGACCTTTGTTAAACTTTCCAGTAATAACCTTAGGTTCGATAACATGATTAGCCATCTGAGTAACTATCAATCGTGTTCAATTGCACAATATACCTTTTCGATCAATGTTTCTGAGCAACATAATAAGAGCACATACCTTCAATGCCAACTTATGGTTAGGAAACCCAGAAATCTTGACAATGTTTAGGAACTTTTGCGTGTAAACTATGTCATATGTAGTACTTATGTAAGGAGTCTCGATACTATCAGAACATAAAAAAACTTTTTCATCACTTACCGAATGAACAAACATGGT
This sequence comes from Eutrema yunnanense, assembly GCA_002933935.1. NCBI lineage: Eukaryota > Viridiplantae > Streptophyta > Magnoliopsida > Brassicales > Brassicaceae > Eutrema > Eutrema yunnanense. The sequence goes on from PKML01040395.1 coordinate 14,978, forward strand.
TACGGTGAAGGCAACACATAAACATATATAAATACTAATGACACAATAGAAGACATGAAACAAAACATTATTACTTGGTAACTGCGGTAGCATATAATTAATCATTAATCATTTCAATATAGCCTTCTCCTTGAAGAACTTAGGATAAGTTCTCGTGGCAAACTAATCTCCGTAGATCTCTCTCACAATTAATCGAACAGGATCGTCGCAATCCATTATCAACAAATCTTCATGAATCTTTATTTCAGACTTACCACTGTTAGACTCGCTCAAAGTGGCCTTACCGTCTTCAATGTCCAGAATTCACACCAAAAAAAGATTTTAGATCTTCGGCATCACGATCACTAAGCCCCACGTGAAGTCTCATGTTTCTTGAAAACCTTACAACCCTTCCAAAGCACTGATGAATTAAGAGCATCTAAAACCGTCTCCATCCATCCGGGATAACTGGCAATATTTGTCTAAAATCTCTACAAAATACGATAACCTTACCTTCGAATGGCTTATCACACTTTAGCACAACACGCATGCTTCCAACGTTTCAAAACAATGCTTACTCATCATCGGAACCTAAGTGCTGAAGTATATATTTTCTTGTGGCCCAGTACGATGAACCCTAATGATCAGTCCTTATAAACTTCTATAAGAGTATCTAGTGAGAAGGAAGCATAAACAATCGGTTTTGTTTCCCCACAAGTCTGTATTGCTTGGTTGTAAGCAGAATCGCCTCTATTGAATCCGATTGGAGAGTTATAACGGTTTGGTGAAGTATTGTTTGCCCGAGATCCGGCTATACCCAAGAGTGTTTCCATCAAAGCTTATATTCAAACTCGGTTCTTGATTCAAACCAAGACCAAAGTTAGTTAAAAAAAAAAACGATTTTGATCAGTGATACTGACATGACGTGTATAGCTGCGGAAACAAAAAATACACGTCATCACTTCGCATCAATTTCGAGCCAAAGAGGAAAATTAAGAAACAAATGATTGTTTAGCTACTATGTCTTGTTGCTCAACAGATTTTAACAAACAAACTGAACCATACATAGAGAGAAAAAGCATAATAAATTAAGGTAAGAAAGAGCAAACCAAGAATATAGAGAACATAATAAATGTGTGGTAATGTCTGAGACGATTACGTTATGTTAACGATTAACTCCTACTATTGTAATTATGGTTAGATGGCAGAGACGATTACGTTAACGATTAACTCCCATTATTGTAATTATGGTTAGCTCGATGAACATAAAATGTGTTTTTGACTTACAGTAGGGTAAGGCCACTTGTAATAAACATTCCACCAATCGAATAAAACTTATCTTGCTTCTCTCGAACGGTAGCTTTCTTTTCTTCTTCTTCTTTTAAAAATCTAGTTTTAAAGAACTGATATGGATTCTGTGAAGCAACATGTCCTTGAGATCACGGTCTTAGCATCTTTGTTTCCCATCTTGTGATATCTCATCACATTCATTCAACTACTCGTGAGATGAAATTGCATATTCCGCACCATGTGCGGGTATAAACTAATTTTTAAAAAATTGATATATTAGTTTATTTATAGATGGATAATCCGGTTTATAATTTGGCTTTGTTTTGGATATTTTAGTATCAAACATAATATAATATTTTAAAAAATATTTTAAAGTTTAAACAACAAAATACAATACATAATATAAATATTACTCCATATGTCTTAAATTAGTGATGTTTTAAGGGTTTTTTTTTTGTCTCAAATAAGTTATGTTTTCAATACAAAATTAAATAGTTTTTTTATTGTTTTTGACGATTCCGAATTCGGAGCAGGAATCAGAGCTTCGCCAGCGCTTTCGTGCAACGTAATCGAACCATTGGCACACAGATGCAAATATTTTAACCAAACTAAAAAAAACATGCTACTTCGTGTATATACACAAACAAAACTCTCTAAAATAATATACACATTGAAATCAAAAGAAAATCCGAAGCCAAGAAGAAAACCACAAACCATCATAAACCGAAAAAAAGCAGACAAATCTTCATCTTTTGAATATGATGTTAATTTAATTATATTGCAGACCTTGCTCCAAGTTATTTGGATCATCATAAGTTCAAAAGATAAGAGCTGCTGAATTACTCTTCATAACGTGTCGATTAACATAAGGACCAGTTTGTGAATCCTCATGATCGTGTTTTGCTTCTTTTATTAGTATCAAACCAGCTCAGATTCAAAAAGGGTATAATTTAAAGCTGATACATAATGAAACATTGTATAGCAAAGGAATGAAACTTACATCCATAGAAAATTTGAACCAAATCTCTATTTTTACCTTATAAAGTTATGAATCCTCAAAAAAAATTTTCTTAAAGACTAATAAGAAGCTTCATTATCACGTAACCAAATTTATTATGGAGACTCACTGATAAGGTACAAACTACGTGTGACATTATTATCAAATCTGATGTGGAAACTGCTCAACCACCTACAAGAACATAGCCTATTGGTATGGCCTCAATCATCTCTCTCAAAGACAAAACCAAATAATTTCTAGCCTCAAACTTTTCCTCAAACCTCAAACGCCACCGACTCAATCATCGGACTCATATGGTCACCAACAGGGGCGGAGCTACTTGGGCTATAGTGGGGTCAACTGACCCCTATGATTTTTGTTTTTGTTTTTATGTTATATCCTCAAATAAATTTAACTGACCCCACTTTTAAAAAAAAGTTTGACCCCATCAAAAAATAATTTGGTAGTAAAAAGCCTAATCTATTTGTTTAGTTGAGCTCACGTTTAGTTTGAGACTCAATTAAAATGCAATTATGAATGATTTATTGCTTATCCATAAATTAAATAAAAATGTTATCTATTATATATCTATTTTTGCCCAACACAAAAGAAAAAAAATCATAAAACTGAACATTTTATCTTTGTTCCTTTTTAAGTTTTTCGATGAACAAAAACAAAAACCTAAACTATCAGTTTTCTGTTGAATTTCAAGTTAATATTTTTTTGTCTTTTTATATTTTACTTTCACATGTTTAGATTATACTCTTATCTTTTTTGTTAAATTAATGATTATATAAATTAAATTCATTGAAAAGTCTAGGGTTTATATTTATAAACGGTAAATTCAAATATCGCTTCATTGATCGATTTTTAATGATTATCTCGCTTATTTTATCTAGCAAATATTATTTAAAGATGTAACATATGAAACGGTGATTAAACCAAATTTAAGTTATGAGTAAACGTAAAATATATTTGTAGATAATTGTTTTGGTATATATATTTTCTGGCCCCGGTAAAAATAGTTCTACCTCCGCCACTAGTCAATAATACCATCGACGATCACCCTCACCGCCAGTAATATCACCGCCATGATCACGTATACCATATTCTCATCTCTATATGACTCATCATCACAACCAAAAGGGTCATCCATATCATCACCACGAGTATCACCCTCTCCACCATTAATTATCATCACCTCTGGTCTTTAAAAAAGAATTTAAAAAATAAAAAGCATGAATTTGAAAAGAAAACAAAAAAGAATACACAAAAAAGAAAAAAGAAAAAAAGGAAACAAATATATAAAAAAACCATATACAAAAAATCTAACAAAAGAATTTATATATCACCATTAATATTCGACACGCGCCGGCAAACCATCCATACCAACCCGATCGAACATCCCATTCAAATTTGGTTGACGGTTTTGAATACAACAAACCGAAACCAAAACCTTTGAAACATGATGGTGTTGCACCGAATCTTTGACATAACACACATGCTACGATCATTGACTCCATAGACTCTCTTTAGAATGGGGGAAAACACCAGACAAAACAAACACACAATAAGAAAACATGTTGTAAAATTAAAAATAAAATATCATTCTACACAGTTCTATAAACAAACCTTCTTCACCCGACACTCGTCGACGAACCACCCACTCATTCGATCGAAAATCCCAAAGAAACTTAAGTGAAAGTTTTGAATACAAAAAGTTATCACTAAAGAACCTGCAACTCACCAAATCAGCAGCGAATCTCAGAGAAAAAACCCACGAGCTTAATGCTGCATAGCATGACATCCAATTTTATTTTATTTTAAATAACAAAAACACTTACTTTTACCCAAAACAAAAAAACACTTATGAGCAATTTCCACGATAAACACGAAAACATATAAGAAATGAATTCCACAAAAATAGACAAAATCTATGAAGTGTGTCTTTGTCCTCACGAAAGACATAGGGAACATTATATGAACGCAACGGATTGCAAGCGGTACGATTGATACCTCCATGGCAGCAAAACTCATTGGTGCCCGATATGGCCGATACAACTAAATAGGAAGAGACTCACATGAATTTGCGAGCATATCAAGATGAACAATGGAAGCAAATTGAGCTGAAAAAAGACAGAAAACTGTAAGAATCGAACTAACCAAGAAAAAAAATCAAAAGGCGAGGAATATTATATAAATAGCAACAAATAAACAAACAATCAATCCAAATGTCAAACCCAAAAGAAACCTAGACAAAATACAGGAACATATAATCCATATCGTTATTAAACTGTCACTGTGAAACATGTTGCTGTCCAAAGGCCACAAAAGATGTATCAGAACCGGAAAAAATATAGAGAACATGTAACTAAACAAAATACGCAAGCAACGCTGGGATGCAAAATTATCGAGTTGTAAGAACGACTTCACTTACGCACCATGTTCATCAATGGAGAGTCCAAGTTCACGAGCTGATGAACACACAAAAGAATCATTAGAAAGGTAAAAAGAGAGCATCATGTTGCAAAGTTAGGTAAAATAAAATTACATTAATTTTTGGATGCATAAAAAGACTTAAGATGAGTCGTATTTATATAATATCATGATATACATTAGGGTTTTATTTTTAACGATAATCACTATAATTTGCCATTTTTTTTTCAACTAACCAACACGCGATATTAACAAATTTTATTCATATCTAACTTTTTGGATATGAACATGATTTACCTTAATCATTATCGATAAAATATAAAAATTCCTTTTATACAATTATCGATATAACCAAAATTTTACTTTTTATCAACATTTACTATTCAAATATATTTCTGCTTATTTTGGGCCTATCGCAGCCCACGCAAAAACACTCAACAACCAAATATAACCCGATCTCGGACCGAAACTTTGCAACCATTAACATGAACTAACATTGACAGTTTCAAAATCTAACCCACATTAATTGATTATACTGTGCAATCCAAAAAATCAAAAAATAAACAAAACTATCTAACCAAACCAAAGTGCTATCAACATGCTATCGAATACTTGATAGACTAAACCGTCCAGCTCAAAAAAATAATAAAAATTTGACTAATCGATATCAAATCATACGGCTTATAACCACATAATGGAAGAACCATATCGAAATCGTAAAGCGTACCACATGAATAACTCGGCTCCGGTTATTTAAAAAGAAGAGAACCGGTTCCAATTGAGCCAAACACAGAATAACGCATCGAACCGGGTTTAGGAGATTAAAATTTTGAACCAAGAAGTAGTATATTCTCCTTATCTAGGCGCCATTTAAATTGTATAATTTCCAATTTAGATAAGTCCATGGTTGTCATTATCATTAGCATTATATTAACAGAATATATTTACTTAGAATTATCGAATATAACATACGATATTTGGTTTGTTTTTTTTCAACAGAACACAAACCGGTTAACCATCGGTTTTTTATCTTTCTTGATTAGCATAATTGGTTAATTGCCTGGATTAACATCAAAGGGCGACGACTATAAGTGACAAATACGATGCATAACCAAATAAACGTTACTTGGTTTATTACTATTCATTGGTTAATCGCCTGGATTGGTCTAGACGCATATTCAGATTATTTCGGTTTATTAAACATTATTTAGATTTTTTTTTGTTTGTTCTACAAATTTGAGTGTCGATTATTACCCGACCGGGTTGGTATGAGACCTAACAATCGATTTGGTATAAAAAATCATTCATATATACCGATTAGAAGACGGATCGAGCCCCCGGTTTTGTTAAACCCTAATAATAACAAAAAGCGACCAACTGATAAACCAAGATTAAAACATGAAATTTGGAATAAACCAAGCGATTAAGTTAAACCGAGCGTCGGTTTGATTTAAGTGATGAGGACATGTCATTAGATAGTAACGAATAAAATTATGACAAATAATCAAAAAAAAATTGAATGAGGGAGGATTATTCTGAGGCCGCCACGTAAGATTATGGCTTCACAAATAATAGTATGATACGGGTATTTTTAGATAAGATGAAGAGTTTGGCCATTGTGAGAAAAATATTTATCCAACAAAAATGAACGAAAAAAGAAGAAGAAATATTGTCCGAATTACTACGGTTGTGAAAATCGTCTCCAAAATTTTAGCTTTGTCTTTTACTTCCAACCTGACAAAAAAAAACAAGCGGCTTAGTAATTCAATTCACGTTCGAGGTTAAGAGTTATATCCACCATAAAATAAACAATACAAAATAACTTGGTTTTATGACAACAAACTATATGTTTTATAAACATACTTTATAAAAATTATTAAAAACTAAGTCCAAAACCCTATATAGTATTATATGAGTTTGGTTTTAATTCGGTTATTCAATCGGTTAATTCGACATTCGGTTAATAAACCGAACCGAACCGAAAACCGAATAAATTTAAAAATGTGTACGTTTGGGTTATTCGGGCTATCCGTACCCAAACCAAATAACGATATTCGGTTTGGTTCGGTTCGGTAAATATGCCCAGCCCTACTTACTACAGGTGTAAGTAAACCCCGTTTGGATATTT
>PKML01040409.1:0-26555 GCA_002933935.1 Eutrema yunnanense
TTGAAGTTGAATCCGAAATCAAGGACGAACCATTTGTTAGAGCGCATGCATCATTGGCTTTCTTTGATTGAAGCAAGCTTGAATTGAATCTAGCCTCATCTAAGTGATAACCATAATTTGACAAGTAATTATTGTGCTTATGCAAACTTAAATGAACTCGTAGATCACATATACATATTTGGACATTCTTATTCCTTTTACCACTCTTGCTTGTCCAAATAGCCAAATCCCATCTTTGGATTGGTTTCCCTACCATGCCAATTACCTCCTTTCTAGCCCATAATCCTTCGTGTGTGTCTTGTGAGGCCTTATTTGGAGTGAACTTGACAAAAAGTGTTAGGTTTAGGGCGACAAGGAAGCACTCTTGTGTAGACTTAGCTCCATCATCAAGGGGCTAATCTAGGTATAGGCTAGTTAGAATTGCGGTTTTTGATTCAAGTTTGGGGGAAACGGTTTTAGACTTAGTAAACGGTATGATTGGAATGGATTGTGGAATGGAAAGAATGACAAGGAGTATGGAAAAGGGGATCGAATTTGTAGAATGGTTTGTGCAAAGATCATAAGTCTAGCTCTAAGATTAAGATGGCCTCAAAAGATATAAAGAAAAAGAAGAAGGCCGAAAAGGCCAAAGCATCAAAAGAATGAGAAGAGGCGGGAACCAAAAGGAAGAAAATAAGAGCTAGATAACAACAAAGAAGCACCAAACCATGAAGAACAAGGAAGAAGAAGTGATCCCCAATTGAGAAGAAAGTGAAGTGAAGAGACAAGAAGGATGTGCGGGTTCAAAAAGGCAAAATGCCTCAAGATAAAAAGGTAGATTAAGTTATGGGCACAACGGGTTAGGAGCTTTAGGTTAGAGACACTTTAGGCATTCGGGTAGACGAGAGTTTTTCCTTGTATGCATAGGTTGCCTTTTACCTTTAGCATTTTGTCAAAGTTTGCTCGTTCATTGAGAGATCCTTGTATTTGATTGCCCTTACATATTGATGAGATCACTTTCATCTCATAACTGGTCCTTTAGCTAAGCGGTTTCATTTGATTTTGCATAAGCACAATTCACGGATAAAACCATTAATCAATGTTAAGAGGCTAGAGAATATAATGGTTTGTTTATGTTGAGGTTTGGCTTGTTGCATGTTGTGAAGGAAATGGCTATCTCCTTTTGAGTACACAACTTTGGTGCATCCTAGAACTAGTAACTTGGACGTTGAGTGCGATTGTTTCTTGTGCTTCTTATAGGTTCCAGCTCCACTTGCATTACATTGCATCTCTCATTCTTGATCTTGTTTGCTTGAGGACAAGCAAAGGTTTAAGTTTGGGGGAATTGATATTCATGCATTTTACATGTTTAAGCATATATTTTACTTAAGAGTTTTGTGCCATTTGCATGCATAATCATGGTTGAGTCTTGCATTTAGGTCTCATTTAGAGTTTAGGACATTTGCATTAGGTCCTAGTGAGTTCTTGCATTCATTTGGAGTGTTTTTAGGTGTTTTGGAGGCAATTGATGGTGTTTGGAGTTATGGAGCATGGTAGAATGCAAAGCTCATCCGAGACGCCGGAAAGATGTTTCTGAACGAAGGCCCTCCGATCTGAATCAGCCTCAATAGTCTTCATAGGAGTTGTAGAGGAGTGATTCGTCTGTCTACAGGAGTTGGAATCAGTCCATTTGGACATCAGGTTATGAAGTTATCGCAGATTTACTGAAGACTATCCGGATCGGGAGCAAGTGAAGCGGTTGAAGGAGTTTGGGAGTTTGTCAGCTCTCACATCGACCAGAAAGCAGTCACACATCGGTGCAACACATTGATGCTACACCAGGGAGCTTAACCTCGACCAGAAGAAGCAGTCACACATCGATGCAACACATTGATGTTAGCTTCAGCAGGATTTAGATTGATGCAACAAATCGATGCAGCCGAAGTGACTCAAAGATCAGGCCAAATGAAGACCTTCCCATGCCCAGTTTAATCTGAAGTCTTCTTGAAAATTGTAGCCAAGTGCGTTAGCTGACTACAGGAGGTGGTTTCGGGTCATTCTGATACGTGGTTCGCTAGATATGGCCACTTTACTGAGAGTATATCCGTCTGAACGAAGCCACCCGACATGCCTGAAAGATCAACTCGGAAGAAGGGTTTCCAGTCCGATTTAGCTTCGGTTGTCTTCATGGGAGTTGTAGATAATTGAGTTGACGGTCGTTTGGAGTTGGATTCAGGCCATTCGGATGTCAGGTGCAGGAGTTATGGCCGATTCACTAAAGATGTATCCAAGTTTCGGCGGGGTCAAAACCCGGTTTGTTCCGGGTTGACCCGGTCAACTCCTCATCTATTTAAAAACTCAAAAACCCTAATTTCATTTGATCCTCTTTTTGGTCTAAAAACCCTTTTCTCCTTAGAGAGAGTTCTTAGATTTTTGTAGAGAGAGATCATTTAATTTATGCAATTGATTGTTTCTTTGATTGAATCTCTTCTTCCTATCTCATCTCTTCTTTGATTACACAAGAACCATCCATGGATTCTCTCTCTTTCTCCATCGATTTTGAGAGGTCTTTTATGGGGTTTGAGTAGTTCTTTAGGATCTAGGGATGGGGTAGAATTAGATGATCCAAGGCTTGATTTGTGATGTCTTAGGGTAGAATATCTTTTATCCTTTCTTGTTAAGTGATTTTAATGATGGATCTAGCTTGGGAAAGTGGATCTAGACATGAGGCATTTCATGCACACAAGGTGTTTGATGAAATGCCAAGAGGAACTTTTCAAGAGATTTTCATTTCTAGCCTAAGGGATTAGTTGTCTAGAGTGATTACTTGGTTGATCTTGTTTATATGTTCTCAAGGCATGCTAATGGTTGTTCCACAAATGATAATTTGCTAATGGGATTAATGATTAGCAAAGTAATTAGTGCCTAGACATAGGATTAGTCTAAATTGGGATCTATTACCTATGGATTAGTCTTCATAAAGCTTTAGACATCACAATTAGGACTTGGATCACTCTATTTCAATTTTGGATTCATTTTTGTTCATTTTTGCTTCTTAATTGTTCATTGAATTGCATCACTTGTTTATTGCTTTAGCTTGTTTTGTTTTCATTTTTGCTTCTTAATCACAAACTCATATTTGCTTGCTTAACTCACTTAGTAGTATGTATTCTTAGTGCTTGATACTTAACCCTTGGTTCGATTCTTTTATGCTCAATAGGCATTTTAGGTAATTGATATAGGTAAAAAAACCTTGTATCAATGTACAATATAAATACAAATCTACCGTGATATAAAAACAAATTTACTTTCATTACAAACAAATCTATCATCATAAGACAAAGTTCAAATATGAGAGACAAACAAATCTACCATCAATTAACAAATTCATAACAAATCTTCCATATCGTTCAAACAAATCTACCATCATTGGTATACAAAGTTCAAATATGACACAAACAAATCTACGATCAATTAACAAATTCATAACAGATCTTCCATATCGTTCAAACAAATCTACCATCATTGCTATACAAAGTTCAAATATAACACAAACAAATCTACCATCAAATAGTTAACAAATTCATAACAAATCTCCCATATCGTTCAAACAAATCTACCATCATTGCTATACAAAGTTCAAATATGACTCAAACAAATCTACCATCAAATAGTTAACAAATTCATAACAAATCTTCCATATCGTTCAAACAAATCTACCATCATTGATATAAAAAGTTCAAATATGAGACAAACAAATCTACCATCAATAGTTAACAAATTCATAACAAATCTTCCATATCGTTCAAACAAATCTACCATCATTCAATATACAAAGTTCAAATGCAAACATCGATATAAAAACGAATCAAATCTACCGTGATATAAAAACAAATCTACCGTGATATAAAAACAAATCTACCATGGCATAAAATAAATCTACCGTGACATAAAAACAAATCTACCGTGACATAAAAACAAATCTACTGTGATATAAAAACAAATCTACCAACCTCAAACCACATATGTCTTCTTAATAAATCTACCATCAATATTTACAAAATCAACCACCAAAAGAAATACAAAATTAAACTTTCCTCACCAAAATATCATTGCTCTCACCGGAAAATCTTTGCTCACTAGACCGGAAACATACACTAACAAAGTTATCTGCAACAAAAAAAATTAGGGTTAGCTTTCACCGCCGAAAAAACATAAATCTATGAAATTAGGGTTTTCGCCGCCGCCAACCACCGATTCTTCTATATTCACCGCCGAAACCAAGGAAGAAGACTCTTCAGAACCCTCGACAAGCCTCCCCCAAAGTCGAACTCTTTCGCCGTGACCATCCTCCTTCTTCGCCGTTAAACATCCGTCGGATCTTCTTCTTCTTCATGAGAAAAGTAAAACGAAGCAACATGATGAAGGGACTTACCGGAAACACGCCACTCCTTGCCGGAATCTGGCCTGAATCGGTCGGAAACTTGTGGTCTCTCCAAACGTCGCCGTCGTCGGATTTTGTCGAGAGGTTTGTGTTTTTTTTTGTAACCAATTTTTGGTTTCAATTATTTTTACCCTTATTTCTTAATTTTTGGTTATTCCAATTAAATTTTCAAATTACATATATTAAAAAAAAAATTATAATGGCATAATTGTAATACAATACAACATATGGATAAAACAGACATTGACCAACAAAGTAAGGTTAGTCTAGTATGACTTCCCTCCCTAGAGGTTACTCTAGTAATATTCCTTATGTACGATGTTACTCTGATGAATTTTCTCTTAAAAAAAGTATACCTTCATCCTCGTCTATCTTCCTCTTCTTTAACATTTTCCTCTTCTCCACCACTTCAATCATCTCCTTTATGCTCACTTTCCTCATCTTCCAGACCTCACAACTTCTCTTCTCCGTCTCACTCGCTCTCCTCTCTTCTCCCACTCCAGATTCCCCTCTCGCGAATCATTGTAACCATCAAAACAGTGTCGTAGTCTCTGCATAATTCCATCGGATGAAAGAGAGAAAGATAGAGATCATGCAGAGATTCACGGCCAAAAGTTCAGTGCGTAACATTTCCGCTTCCCTTTGGCGGAGATGCATCTCATCGACGTCTGAGACGGCGGCGGCTCCCATCAAGGATTCTGATGTCATCGTTAGCAAAAGGAAAGAGTTTCTCAGCCCTTCCATGTTATGCCTCTATCAAAAGCCGGTAAATGTCCTATTTGAAATCATAACGCGTTTTAAGAGAAAATCATGATGTTATTTTCTCGATTGATTTCGTTTTACGATCGATTGATTTTGATTCGTATATTAAATCTTTCGGTACACACTTAGTTTTGAATGTGTTTGTTAATTAGACGGAAGAAGCTAAAGCTAATCATATAATTGGGTGAGATGGATGCAATAGATTACAGTCTCTTTGAGCAAGCTTACGATCCATCCCTCGATGTAAGTAGATCCTTGCATCACTATGAGATGTCTAAGCTTAGGGATCAATATTACACTGAAGGCGCTTGTATGGTTATTAAATCTGGATCTCAAGACACAAGATCTCATGTCAATTTCACCATTCTCAAGACGCTTGGTGTCTTACTTTCTATATGTTGTTATAACAGTTTGAGGATTTACAGATATGGACGGAGCAAGTAGTAAGCATGTACATCAAATGGGCAGAAAAGCTAGGCCAAAATGCAAGAGTGGCTGAGAAATCCAGCGTCTTGAGCAATAAAAATGGCTTATATTCAGCCACAATAGAGTTTGAATTCGAATTTGCTTACAGTTATCTCTTAGGTGAGAGAGGCGTACACCACCTTATCACAAGTTCCACTTCTAATGAGGTATACATAATAAGTGAATAACTATTCCTCTCATAATTAATCAATTCATTGTCCACTTTCTTTCTCACTGTAAAGAATTAAAAGATGTTTTCTTTTCGATAGGTATGTTCAGCCTCTGTAGAAATCATATCGTTATTCTTGAGAGCTGATACACAGAGTTTTAACCCTTTAAATAACTACTGTAAAATCACATCAAATGAAGTAGTATAGAAAGGATCGAATCCACAAGGACCAAGTATAACACTACGAGAATGTAGAAAGTAAGTAAAGCTAAGACGAATGACAGTTGTTTGTGGTTTTGTAATTTCTAAACTAAGAATGACTATTAAAAATGATGTAAACTCAAGAGAGAAAAGCGCTAGGCCTAGGGTCAATTCGCAGAAAACATGAATAACAGTTAAAGTATCTTAAACAGAGAATGAATTAAGAATCGTTCTAGAACTCAAACCTATTAATAGATTAACCTTTTCCCAAATTATTAATCCCTATGATTAGATCTATGAAGACTAAATCCCGTTGAATTCAAAAGTCATAAGCATGAATTCTAGTCCGATTTGATAAGTTCACAAAACACTTTAACATCAACTCCCGTTGGCTAAGGATGTTTTTCCCATCTAGGTTTCTTCAGACATTTAAACAAACACTTTTGGTGCATTAAACGACTTAAGATCATGAACTAAGTGATAAATCTAGTTCAAGCACTAAGAACAACCTAGATGAAGAATCCAATTGATAATTCCCTATCTAATCAACCCTAACGATCGATTCATGAAATCTTTTGAAATCCTAAACCTAACTAGGAGATTATTCAGACATAGAATCAGAGAAACCACAAAGAGATGAAGAAGAAATCATATTCCAATAAAAATAATAAACTAGTGTTCAGAAAATCTTCTCAAAAGCCTGTAGAGTCAGAGATTCGTCTCCCAAAGAAAAAGATGTAAAAGTCTGTAGAGAATAAAGCGTAGCCGCAACAATTGCTAAAAATATAATAAATAGGTCTAAAACACGTTTTTCCTAAACCGGCCCAAAATAAGTATAACCAAAATTTCCGTTATCTTTTGTTGTGCTTGTACACATGATTTTGAAGTAAAGGACGACGATTTGATTGTATCATATTCTGCAAAAGAGAATCATAAATTAGCTGAGCATATGGTTCGTTTTCAACATCTTCTGAGTGGCATAACCGTAGAATCTTCAGATATTCTTGAGTTGTATTACACTTTGGTTTACTGCATTTTGTGCAGATTATAATATAAGATTCTTGATGCAGGAGAAAGAAACTGATTTGCAAATAGGATCAAAGCTCTAAACCGGTTAAATGCGAAGTTGCTTGTGATAGCCAAAGAGCAAAAGATTTCAGATGTAAATAAAATCAACAGCAAGAACATAGTGGAACCATGGAAAGTAGAAGAAACTAGGAGATATGTCTCTAAGGTTCAGAAGTTGTGGTTGATAAGATAACCAGTTTAGAGATTCTGGACCTAAAATCGGTATTGGATGGAAACATTGGACCACTCCTGGAGCTCATATTGGCATGAGAAGATCAATCAATGCAATTTAGTCTTAAACTCTTAATTAAAAAACTGGATTTAGACATATTCAAGCTTATATGTATCCAAAGCAACAAATGGTTGCTCGTGTATATAGCATTAAAAAAAAAAATTGTTTTTGATTTTAGGTACTTTGAAGTAAAAGTGGATTTAGGTGCAACTTACTACAATCACATATAACTATATAATATAAAATTACAATTAAAATAAATAAAATAATAATAAAAAGGGATACATGCGCCGATAAAAAGGGACATATGCTCAGTCAAAGTAACACGTGCGCCGTCAATTTTATACATAGTTGTACCATAAGTGTTTAGTTGTACGAAAATCTTAATAGTTGTACTTTTGCGATTTTAGCGTTTTTGTAGTTAAACATTGATATAAATTATTATGTTGTGCTTGTACACATGATTTTCGACTATTAATTTTCATTTTCGAAGTTTTCATATTACAAATTGTGCAAAATCATATATTTTGACTCTTTTGCATCATAATTAGGTGGTTAACATTAACAAAGTCTTCCTTATATTATAAGGCGTGATTCATGTGAAACCAAGAATATGTAATAAGAAAATGATACATTCATGTTATCCATATTTTTAATTGTTTTCTTATAGTTTATGATGTGTATGGAGTTCTTAAGTGGATGATTTCTTTATAGTTTCTCATATTTGTTGAATATAATTTTTTTTAATAAGTAGTTGAACCATAAGAATTTAGTTTTACCAAGTTTGTGCGAAATATAGATACATATTCAAATACAAATATATACACAAACTATTAAGAAATACAATACAAATTCAAAACCCAAATTGAAATTATTAAGAAAAAATACATAATTGGTCTTACTTGAACCTTAAGAAACACAGTTGTACAAACCCGATGTATATCATCTCTGTGTGCAATTCGTTCTCCACATAAGTTATCTACTCCAAAGCTGTTTAGTTTCATCTCTCCTCCAAAGATGAGGTCTTAAACGATATAGCGTAGATGAAATTTCTTGAAATCCATTTATACTCCTCTTCGTTTTGTGAATAGTATCTTCCATAATCAAAATGTACGTTTGTGTGGCTGATGGTCATTGTCTCCTTGAAATACAATAAAAAATACTTGATTATCAATTACACAAGTTGTCACAGTAAAACATTTTTGTACTAGTTGTCATATATCTCTCAGTTATACCATTTGAATCAGTTGTCCTATATCTGCAGATTTGGTGAACTTGGGGTTCTAATCTACCTAATAATTACTACGATTTAACAACTAAAATCGACAAATTACCAATGCAAAGACCTAATCGTCCCATAAAACTTGGTTACCAACCCAATTTGCATACCAAAACAAGCAATTTTCAAATCCAATCCCTAAATTGTGAAATCCCCAAATAATAATTCCTAAGAAGAACTCACTCAATTTTGAAGCTTCGGCAATAGCGGAGGAGAGAGGATCTAAGAACAAGAAACCGATTGCAGAGGAGGCGGAGGTCGAGAAAGGTCGACCAAAGGGGATCGTCTGGGGAAGAGAAGAAAATACAATTGGAATAGTTTTTTTTAATTGATTAATTTTCTGTTTTAATTTAATAGTTATATGAAATTTTTTAATATTTAAATCTTTGAATAAGTTTATTAAGGGTAAAATTGGAAAACCACATTAAGAGTGGCATTCAAATTAATTGGTGGTACGTGAGATCAATTTTCAAACCAAAATGACATTTGTGACTCTTTCCCGTTTTAGCTGAAGAATCCAGAGGGTTTCATAGCTTTATTCGCCAAAGAAGAAGAAGAGTGGGAGTGGTAAAGATTTTGTTTTAAGTTATTAAATTGGGCTTTTGGGCATGTTGTATTTTTTTTACAGCAGGATTTTGGGCATGATGTATTGCTTTCTGGTTTTTCACGAGTGAATTATTTTCGTTCTTTTTCTTTCTTTTTATTTCTTACATTGTAAAACCCTCACCCAAATGGCTAATCAGAGGAGGATGTAGTATATGATCGAGTGAACTAGTCTGGTGATTAGATGATCGAGTGTTTGTCCTATCAAATAGGGTCAAATGCTAATATGCTCTTAAACTATAAAAGCAATCTCCTCTACCCATTTTATTCTCTCGCACCCTCTTCGTTGTAATGAAATATGATATGACTATCTTACCATTACTACTAATTTGTTAACTAAAACATTGAAAAACAAAAAAAACGACCAATGATAATTAATTAAATTTCGGCCAATCAAAAGGTTCAAAATAAATTTTGACCAAACATAAGCTTCAAATTTCGGCCAATCAGAAACTCTCCTTATCGACATTTTTTTTTATCTCTCACGACAGCGCTTCCTCTTCCTCATCCCCTCATCTGCCATTGAAGCTTCAAAATCGAGGTTAGTTCTTTTACAATTTATGTGTTTTCGCTTAAATCATTTGATTATGTTAATAGATTTTGCTACCGTTGGATTTGGGGATTACAATTGGATTTAGAATTTGGGGATTTCAATTGGATTTGAAAACCACATTATTCTTTTGGGTTTTTAATTAATGGACATTGGGTTGGTAACCATATTCTCTGGGTCGATTAGGACATTACATTGACAATTAATGGATTGTAGTGGTTGAATCGTAGTAGATTAGGGTTTTTGGCTCGAGTTCACCCAATTTACATATATAAGACAACTGAGAACAATTTGTATTACTGATACAAGTCAATATGTGCTAATGTAGTTTTTTATTCTTTTTTCAGGAGACATTGATCACAAACATATATTTTGATTATGGAGGATATTATTTAAAGACCGGAGAAGATGATAAATGAATTTCAAGAGAAGGTTGCATGTACGGTGTAATGATTAAGACACCATCTATGGAGTATTTAACTTATTCTGTGTTATTGGATAAGATATGCAAGAAGATTGGGATAGTTGAATCTACGACGAAGCTGAAATTGAGTTACATTCATTAGTAGTAAAAACTCATAGAAAATCATATATTTTTGATGATGAGGATGTCTACGTTTATTTAACGTCCTTGGATAAAGGGCTACGTATAAGTGTTTTGGATTTAGAGGTCATCAAATATGTTGAAATGATTGAGTTGGACGAGCAACTTTTAAGAGTAGAACGGGTAAATTCATTTAGTGTGAATTACGGCGAGCTACTTTCTAATGAGCTAATGATGGTGTTCTTGCTATTTACACATGTGACTGTTCAGCAGAACAACATCATTGCCGAAGAAGAATGTAGATGGTGAGAATGTATCACATGACGATGTGGACAACGGTCTGGATAGCTCCCGAGTGCTTGAATATGTTGAGTTTCCACATGCTGTAGAAGAACATAAATTTGTAGATGCATGGGAAGATGGTATGGTTCTTGAAGTAGATCAAGAATTTGGAAGTAAGAAGGGAGTGATAGATTTAGTTGATAAAGCTTCACATCAGAACTGTTTTGGGATCGTTATACATAAGTCGGATAAGACTCGATAAGTGGTAAAATGCGATGCAGCAAAAGACAGTTGTAATTGGTATTTACGAGCTGTGAAGCCTAATGATGCAACTTGTTTCTCGGTTAGAGTATACAACAAGATGAATACATGCTCTCGGACTACTGCAAGTACAAGAAGCAATAAAAAGAAAGGCACACCATGATTAGTTGCATCTATTGTTCATGAATATTATCCAGGTCAATTCGACACCCCAACACCTAAAAGTCTCATCGTTTTGGTTCAAAGAAGAGCTGGTGTGAAAGTGTCATACTCTACCGCATGAAGAGGGGAAAAAGAAGCTGTTACTATTGTGCGTGGTAGTCCAGAAGGAAGTTATAAGCATATGTATTCTTATTTGTACATGTTAGAGCAGCTGAATACTGGTACAAAAACAAGTGTGGTATTGGATGAAGAAAAAAGGTTCAAGTACATATTCATTGCTTTGGGAGCTTGCATTGAAGGGTTTCAAGCAATGAGGAAAGTGATCATTGTAGATTCAACTTTTTTAAGACCACACATGGTGGTATGCTAATTTTTGCCACAACTCAGGATCCTAATTGTCACCATTATCTCATTGTGTTTGATGTAGTTGATGCTAAAAACAATGCAAGTTAGGCCAGGTTTTTCAATACGCTGAAAACCATTATACTCGATAGTCCTCAATTCGTTTTTGTTTGTGACAAAAATGCAAGCCTCGTCAAGGGGAACAATGGCTCAAATGCCACTTTTCTGAAAGTTTGTTCTCAAATACCACCGTTATAATAATTATTTTAGTTTTGATTTTCGTTTAAATTCAAAAACTAGGGAAATACCTTGATTATCCTCATACATCTATAATATTACCAACCCAACCACAATTCTACCCACCCATCCCACCTAAACCCGATGACCCACCCAACCCACAATTATCCCCAAATAATTATCCTCAATTTTCCTCACATTATTGTTTTTTTCTCTCTTTCACTTCTCTAAAAATCTGTACGTCCAAAACCAAACCCTTTTAGAGCAAATCGTCATCCCTTTTGAATGGCATTAATCGGTCGATCAAAATTGAGCGACGACGACGACGAACACGACATAACCGGATTCAGCGTCAGGTCGAATTCCGACGGAATCATCGACACAACTCCTTTCTTCCTTCCGGCGTTTCAGGAACCGTGATCGTTGATGTAGACAATGGGATTCGTCAATATGGTCCTAGAGAGGCAGCGAGATTCCTTCGTCACGCTGATAGAAGGAGGATGATGCGTGAACTGTCGAATTGGGAGAAGCTGGAGATGGAATCAGAGTTTATAATTTTCGAATTGGGAGAAGATGGAGATGAAATTTGATCACTGTATATACATTTCAATGTGTAGTCGATGTTTCTAGTTTAATGGGCTTTGCTTGGTTCAATCAGAAATTCGAGGTTTGCATCTGGGTTCACACCGTTGCAGCGGAAACCGTTGGATTCGATCATGGATTTGAAAAGAGCCAAGACTAAATCGGCGGAGGAACTCACATCGGCCTAGGATGATGTAATTTAACTCTATGTGCTATCGAAATCCCGTCTTTGATGTGTTTTGTCTTTCAATTGCCTTTTTTTTTTTGCTGATGATTCATTTGTCAGTATCACTTGGGACGAGGTCATATTGGGATAACAATGGAAGCTCAGCTTTATCGATTGTTGGAGCAATGAACATTCGAGTGGTATTTATATCATTAGCCTTGTTCTTGTTATGCCTTTTTGTGTGTGTATGTGTTCTTGAATTGACTTGATTTGATTTTCATCATGAATATGTATTGTGAATCTCTACATCTTGTGAGCTCTCCAGTGACTTAACACGAATTATTCATCATGACGTTCTCATTCTTTGTTTACGATTCTATTCTACAACATAGGACTTTGATTTGGAGCTCGAATGTTTTTATTTATGTTTCCTTTCACGGTTATGTGTTGCGATCTGTTGGTTTAGTGAGTTGACATTCTAAGCTTTACTTCAATTTCTATAGATTCTTCCTTCAAACTGATGTTTGATTAATTTGTGTTTTTAGTAGAATTTCGGACAACTGGGACAATTAAGTAATACTTTGCTTGATTAATTTGTGTGTTTTTTGGTAGAATTTCGGACAATTAGGACAACTAAGTAATATTGTGTTTGATTAATTTGTGTGTTTAGTAGAATTTCATACAATTAGGATAACTAAGTAATACTGTGTTTGAATTTAAGGATACATATGATGATAGCCAACCAATGCAACCGTATACAGAGGAGAAAAGAGATAAGAAGAAATAAAGATGGTAAAAAAGACAAGAAGAAAGAGGGGAAAAGGGGGCAAGAAGAAACATAAGATTTTGAGTTTATGATTTTTGGAAGTCGACCGTTGGAACTTATTTTAGTATGTTTTTGTTCAATTTGGTTAACTGATTATATTGTGTAAGTTATTCGGTACAATTGGATACAACTACTAATATAACTAGATAAATTACAATTACAATTAAAATTAATTAAAAACATAATTAATAATTTTAATTAGAGACCATACAATGTTGAAAAGACATTGCTAGAGTGTGGAATTGCTACCCCATATAACATTGAAAAAATACTAGTTTGTTTTTTTATTTTAGGTACTTTGAAGTAAAAATGAATTTAGATACAACTGATACTAAGTATAACTTGGTACAACGAGTATAACTATATAAATTAAAACTACAATTAAAATCAATAAAAAAATAGTAAAAGGAGGACACGTGTTCCGAAAAATGGACATGTGCGCCGTTAATTTTGTACATAGTTGTCCCTACGTGTCCAGTTGTACGAATTTCCTAATAGTTGTCATTTCACAAATTTAGGGTTTTTATTGTTGTCCCTTGATATAAATTATTATATTGTAGTTGTCCACATGATTTTGAAGTTTTAATGGTCATTTAGGAGGTTTTCATAGTACAAGTTGTGCAAAATCATATATTTTGTTTCTTTTTCATCATAAGATGGTTAACATTATCAATGTCGTCCTTATAGTATAAGGTGTATTTGATGTGAAACAATAATATGAATAAAGAAAATGATAAATTCATGTTATCCATATTTTTAATTCTTTTCTTATAGTTTAAGATCTGTTTGGAGTTTTTAAGTCGATGATTTCTTTATATGTAGAATATAATTTTTTTTTTTAATAAAGTAGTTGTTAATAGTTGAACCATAGGAACACCGTTGTACCTTGTTTATCCCAATCAAGAAAGGATTTTCTCGGCTAAAACAAATAATGTGGTCATCCGGAATGAAAATCCTTCGGCTAAAATGAAAATCTCTCGGCTAAAATAAATATTCCTCTGGTAAAATGAAATTTCCTCGGCAAAAATGAAATTTTCTTGACTAAAATGAAATTTATTTGGGTAAAATGAAATTTCATCGGCTAAAATGAAACTTTTTCAGATAAAATGAAAACCCATCGACTAAATTGAAATTTGAAAATTACAAATACAAAATTGTTCTTAGTTGTACATTGTTTTACCTGGTAGTACCAACTCGAGAAATACAAATACATACACACAAGTTAAGTTTCCATGCTACTTTTGCTCTGAAACCACCTCTCCAAATTTATGTCAAGCACAAATTTGTTATTCGTCTTTCGGCGACGTTCTCCGCAGAATGGAAACCGTTTTTCTTAATTTCTTTCCAGTTTTTTGGTGTAATTCGGCGGTAAGACGAACAATTCTTGTATATTATCAGGAATATTCCACTTAGTTTCATCTATGTGTTCAATTCGTTCTCCACATAAGTTATCTACTCCAAAGCTATTTAGTTTCATATATCGTAATATTCCTACATATCTTATCTACATGTCTCACTTATACTATTTGTAATTGTTTTCATATATCTCTTAGTTATATCGTTTGTACCAGTTATCTTATCTCTTAGTTGTACAAATTATATTAGTTGTCATATATCTGCAGATTTGGTGAACTCGGGTTCTAATCTACCTAAGAATCACTACAATTCAACAATTACAATCGATAAATTACCAATGCAAAGACCTAATCGTCCCATAAAACTTGATTACCAACCCAATTTGCATATCGAAACAAGCAATTTTTGCAAATCCAATCCCTAAATTGTGAAATCCCCAAATATCCAAATAAGAACAACTCACTCAGTTTTGAAGCTTCAAAAATGGCGGAAGAGAGAGGAGCTAAGAACAAGAAATCGATTGCAGAGGAGGAGGAGGAGGCGGAGACTAGGGGATGAGTCGGGAA
Organism: Eutrema yunnanense; assembly: GCA_002933935.1. Classification (NCBI taxonomy): domain Eukaryota; kingdom Viridiplantae; phylum Streptophyta; class Magnoliopsida; order Brassicales; family Brassicaceae; genus Eutrema; species Eutrema yunnanense. The sequence goes on from PKML01040409.1 coordinate 15,077, forward strand.
GGAAAAAGAAAACAAAACATTCATAATTTATTTTAATTAATTTTCGTTTTAATTTATTAATTATAAAAATTATTTGAACATTAATTTATTTGAATAAGTTTCATTAAAGTTATAATGGGTATATCACATTATATATGACATGTAGATCAAAAAGTGGCACAAGAGATCATTTTTCTCAAAAATGGCATTTCGGCCATTCGCCTTCATCAAGGCAGTAGGTCATGTGTAACTGTCATGTGTACCTGAACTCTAAACATGGGTATTGCTTCTTTTATTTGTCCCAAAGTGTTAGATTGCACGTTAAAAGGGACAAAGATTTTGTTGCAAGTAAATTCAGGGAATGCACAATGATGTATATAGAGATTGAGTTTCGAGAACAATTTGGTGAATGATATAACGCTGTATTTTTACACATTTTACCCAATGTTCAAAATTGCGCTAGACGCTAGACGCTAGTCGGGCGGTCGGGTCGGGCCTAGCGGCTAGCCAAGAAATCGGGGATTAATTTTAAAGATTTTTTAATTAAATTAATATTAAATAATAATGATAGAATGTTAAATATATAAATTATTATATAGAAAAACTATTAATAATTTTGTTTATTAAAATAATCTACAAGATTTATCATGATTCAGAATGTTGTATGTATATTGTACAAATATTCATATTATTGAGACATAATAGTATACTACTAATTTTGTTTGTTTGGATCATGCATGAATTTACTTGTATATAAAATTGTTATTTAAGTAAAACAAATACATGTGTATGTGTGATTGGTGGTTAGTTTTATTAAGTCGGCAGTTCACTAAAATTCCCTTATATGGCCAGGTGACAGCAATTAATTCTAATAAAAATAGAAACAGGTAAATAGAGAAGTGAAAGTATCCCACATCGACAATAGGAGAAGGAGATGACTGAAAACATTTCCTATAAATATCACTTGCTTAACTCGGCAAATCTCAAACGGGAAGTACAAGAAAATGTCGTATAGATAGCATACCAAGATAGCGTTGTTAACTTTTATGCTATCTTTGATATAACCCTCATTTTAAGATAGCGTTTCGGTAATGCAAACACTATATTTTGTTTGTCTGAATCTAATCTTAGTCACGCTTTGTTTTTAATAGCACGTGCAAAGGTGGAAACGCTGTGCTAAGTTTAGGCGGAAAAAACAAGAGCCTAATTTTCATTTCCCGGCTAAGTCCTTAGCGAAAAAATACAAGCGCCTCATTTTTCATTCTCCCTCCATTCTCGAATTCCCCCTCTCTCTCAGACTCCATTGTTTCACTTCTTCTCACTTTGTATCTGCAAAATTATCTCTCTCAGACATTCTCTCTCATCTCTCTGGTAAACTCAATATCGATTTTAACATCTTTCATTCTCGTTTTTCCTGGATCCAGAACAAGATTCTACGCATTCCTCGGTGTTATCGTCTATGTTGATTTCGATTGAAGGTGAGACTTAGTTGGGTAATCGATAGGAGTATCAATTTAGGGTTTCGAAAAGGTTAGTTCTGATTTCTTTTCACGAATTTGGGTTTTTACAGGAAAATTTTCGTAAGCTGAAGATCTATCTCGAAAGGTAAGGTATGTGAACATTTAGGGTTTTTGTTTCAATTAGGGATTTTAATATCTGTTTCGACTAATTAGAGCTTTCTGTTCAGGTTTTACAAGCGGATTTGGGTGTCTGCTTCAAGCTAAGGTATGTGAAAATTTAGGGTTTTCGTTTCAGTTTGGGATTTCGGTTAAATGTTAAGCGATTGTGTTGTGTTTGAATATAATCGATTTTGGTTTATTTTGCAGATTCTTCTTTACAAGATCTTTGTTTTTTAGAGGTACTTTACAAGATCTTCATATTCTCGTATGTGTCTTTGAAGTTTTATTTGAGTTTGAAACTGTCTGATTTAAGAAACAAATTATCAAAAATGTATGTATCCCTTTGACTTTGGAGCTGTGGTGGTGGTGTAACATGGACAAGTCTTGGGTTTGGCTACCAAGGTATTGATTTATTTACTAATTAACAACTGAGTATCTTCTGTCTTTGATAGAACTTTCATATGTTTGATTAACCTAGCTTATGTCCCGACTGGTCCATTGGTTTCTATGTTACATGACTAGCCTTGAGTATTAACAAGGAGCAACAAAGTTGGTGTATGGGTCAGCAAGGAGGTTGGGTAATCCTCCAGACATGTTGTGTCCATGTATTGATTGTAGAAATGTGTGTTATCAACCACTAGCCACAATACTGGATCATCTGGTGATTAGGGGTATGGATCAGAAGTACAAGAGGCAGAGATGTTGGAGTAATCACGGGGAGATAAGGGATTTAAGACATATGATGATCCGACATCTGAATTTGAAGCGTATGAGTTGTTTAGAACTGCTTTCTATGACGGTGATGACATTTTACAGCCCCGGAGTGACAATGGAGATCAGCAAGATGATGGTGAAAGTGAACAGGATTCAGAGTTTAGACAAAAATTGAACGATGCTGAAACTCCACTCTACTCAAGCTGCCCTAACTACACCAAATTGACTGCGATTATGGGTCTTTATCGTATAAAAGTGAAGAGTGGGATGTCAGAGAACTACTTCGATCAACTTCTGAAGTTAATTCATGACATGCTACCTGAAGATAACAAGCTACCAACATCAACAAATGCAATGAAGAGGTTCTTGAAGATATTTGGGTTTGGCTACGAGCACATTCATGCATGCAAGAATGATTGCATTCTATACCGGAAGCAGTACAAGGAAATGACAAGCTGCCCTAGATGTGGTGCTTCAAGATGGGAACTGGACAAGCACTCAAAGGAGGAAAAGACAGGGATTCCAGCTAAGGTTCTTAGATATTTCCCGATAAAGGACAAATTCAGAAGGATGTATAGATCAAGAAGGGTGGCTGAGGATCTGCGTTGGCATTTCAGTAATGCTTCTAAAGATGGAACAATGAGGCACCCAGTGGACTCAATAACTTGGGCTCAGGTAAACGAAAAATGGCCACAAATTGCTTCTGAACCTAGAAATCTTTGCCTTGGTCTGTCAACTGATGGGATGAACCCTTTTTCTATTCAGAATACGAAGTATAGTACGTGGCCAGTGTTGCTTGTGAACTACAACATGTCTCCTACGTTGTGTATGAAGGCAGAGAATGTGATGTTGACTTTGTTGATCCCTGGACCTACTGTACCGAGCAACAACATAGACGTCTATCTTCAACCATTGATAGAAGATCTTATGGATCTGTGGACTGAAGGTATCGAGGTATATGACTTTTTATCGAAGGAGATTTTCAATCTTAGAGCTATTCTGCTGTGGACTATCAGCGATTATCCTGGTTTGGGGACTTTGGCAGGTTGTAAAGTGAAAGGCAAACAAGCGTGTAACGTTTGTGGTAAGGATACACCTTTTAGGTGGCTGAAATTTAGTAGGAAGCATGTCTACTTGGGCAATAGGAGAAGACTAAGTCCTGGCCATCCTTACCGACGCAGACGGGAGTGGTTTGACAACACGGTAGAAGAAGGGACTGCACGTAGGATTCAGACAGGGATTGAAATATTAGAACAGTTAAAAGACTTTACCAATGACTTTGGAAAACCTTTACCGAAGGAAAGCAAAAGAAAGAGATCTCTGTTGTGTGAAGATGATGAACTTTTAGAAGAAGAAGAAGATGAAGACAGTGATAAATGGAGGTGAAAGAAGCGGTCTATTATATTTGATCTTCCTTACTGGAAGGTTAGTAAATTCTATAAATTTTTAGCTAACTCGAATTGTTTATTAATGTCTAACTGTGATTTTGTTTCTATGTCTTAGGAGATGCCGGTACGTCACAACATTGATGTAATGCATGTTGAGAAGAACGTCTCTGATGCCATCTTGTCCATGCTAATGCAAAGTCCTAAGTGAAAAGATGGCTTGAAGGCACGACAAGATTTGGAAGATATGTGTATTAGAAAAAACTTACACGCAGAAGATCGTGGGAAGAAAAAATACTTACCAACAGCAGCTTACTGGCTGAGCAAGACAGAAAAGAAGTAGTTCTGCAAGAGGTTGTCAGAGTTCAGAGGACCAGATGGATATTGTGCGAATATCGCCAATTGCGTTTCAGTTGATCCTCCAACAGTTGGTGGCTTGAAGTCCCATGATCACCATGTGCTTCTACAAAACTTGTTACATGTAGCTTTGAGAGGATTGCTACCAAGTGAACCTAGGATTGCAGTGAATAGAATCTGCAACTTCTTCAATCGTTTGTGTCAGCGTGTGGTGGATCCATATAAGCTTCTGACATTGGAGGCTGAGGTTGTTGAAACATTGTGTCAGCTGGAGAGGTTCTTTCCTCCTTCCATGTTTGATATTATGTTTCACCTTCCTGTTCATCTAGCAAGGGAGACACGTTTGGGAGGACCGGTCCATTTTAGATGGATGTATCCCTTTGAGAGGTACTGAATATTGTATCTATTAATCTCGTTTGGTTATTTGATGTGTCCTAAACTAAAACTAACTAGTCTGTTATCTGTTTGATATGTAGGTACATGAAAACATTGAAGTCCTATGTTAAAAACTATGCTAGGCCAGAAGCTTGTATGGTTGAAGGATACTTGGCAGGAGACACTACAAGAAAACCTGGATATTGCGACTATGACTTACGACTACGATTGTAGTCGTAAAGAAATAGCGACTAAATAACGACCACATTGCGACTGCAAGCTATATTACGACTTAGTTACGACTACACAATAGTTGCTCCGCGTTTAGTCGTAACGGAGTCGTAAAATAGCGACAAAATAGCGACATTATACGGCGAGTAGTAAATATAGTCGTAATGTAGTCGTGAAAAACCGGTATAGGCCACGTTCTTCTCGTTTTGATGTCGGTGTACCTAACTGACTTAAAGTTTTTAAAGCAATCGGTAAGTAGTCGTAAAATGTAAATGTAGTCGCAAAAACAGTCGGAAAACAGTCGCAAAAATCTCTATAAATATATTCGAACGACATTCGTTTCTTTCATTCACATTCCATTGGTGGTGAGAAACACGAAATTGAGGAGAAAGAAAAAATTTGTTACTAAAGAAATGTCAGAAAATTACAATTATAGTAATTTTCGGGAGTGGATATATAAAAGGTTCGATGAAGCGATGGGAAATTTCTCGGCAGAGTTCATAGCGGGGGTGGATCAATTCATGACATTTGTAAATGGCCAGCCCCTAACGCAGAGCAATCGCGGTAAGTTTTACTGCCCTTGTAGTGATTGCGAGAACAATAATTTCTTGTCGGGTACAAGAATTTGGAAACATCTTTATAGTAAAGGATTTATGCCAGATTATTATGTTTGGTATAAGCATGGAGAAGAACTCGATATGGATTTAGGAACGAGTTCTGTAGATCCGACGTGGGTAAGTGGTAGTGAAGAAGTGGGTAATGTAGAAGGAGGTAGATATGTTGATATGGTGAATGATGCATTTCGTGAGAACGTGAGTTTTGATTACTATCATGAGGATGGTAGTTATCACAATGTAGAAGAACCGGTACGCAATCATTCCAAAAAGTTCTATGACTTGTTAGAAGGAGCCAAAAATCCATTATACGATGGTTGTCGTGAAGGTCACTCGCAGTTATCCTTTGCTGCTGAGCTCATGCAACATAAGGCAGATCATAATATGAGTGAGAGGTTAGTGGATTCGATGTGCGGAATGTTTAATAACTACTTACCAGAAGGAAACCAGGCAACGGGTTCAAATTACGAGACGGAAAAATTGATGAACAATTTAGGCCTCCCATGTCATGCAATTGATGTTTGCGTTAACAATTGTATGATCTTCTGGAAAGAAGACGAAAGGTTAGATAAGTGTCGGTTTTGTAATTCAGAAAGATGGATGCCAAACGAGCAACACCGTAGGACCAATGTACCATATAGTCGTATGTGGTATATGCCTATTGCTGACAGATTAAAGAGAATGTATCAGAGCGAGAAGACTGCAGCGGCAATGAGATGGCATGCCGAGCACCAGCCGAATGAAGGAGAAATGAGTCATCCGTCTGATGCGACGGAGTGGAAAAATTTTCAATATCTACATCCCCGGTTTGCCGAAGAACCCCGTAACGTTTATCTTGGGTTATGTACAGATGGGTTCAATCCATTTGGCATGTCAAAAAATCATTCACTGTGGCCCGTGATCTTGACTCCATATAATTTACCCCCTGGTATGTGCATGAATACGGAGTACTTGTTTCTTACCATTATGAATTCTGGGCCAAATCATCCTCGAGGTAGTCTCGATATATTCCTCCGGCCTCTTATTGAGGAGTTAAAAGAATTGTGGTCCACTGGAGTTGATGCGTACGATGTGTCATTGAACCAAAATTTTAATCTAAAAGCAGTGTTGCTGTGGACGATAAGCGACTTTCCGGCGTATAGCATGTTATCAGGATGGAGCACCCATGGGAAATTGGCTTGTCCAATTTGCATGGAAGATACAAAGTCTTTTTATCTGCCGCATGGAAGAAAGACGTGTTGGTTCGATTGTCACCGAAGATTTCTTCCTCTTGATCATCCACTAAGGAAGAATAAAAAAGACTTTTTGAAGGGAAAAGACGCTAAGCAAGAGTATCCACCTGAGATTTTGACAGGTGAGCAAGTTTATAAATACCGGTTGCGTCGGGTAAAGCCACCGAAAACAAAGGATGTTGGTGGAAACGGTCACGAAAAGAAGAAGCCTGGATTTGGGAAGACACATAACTGGCACAAAGAAAGCATATTCTGGGAGCTGCCGTATTGGAGGGACCTCAATCTTCGTCATAATCTCGATCTGATGCATATAGAGAAGAATTTTTTTGACAACATCATGAATACTCTTATGCGTGTGAAGGGTAAATCAAAAGACACCATCCCGTCAAGATTGGATATAGCACAATTCTGTTCTCGGCCACACTTACATACTGATGATGAGGGTAGAGCTCCTTTCCCCGCCTACTCATTGTCAGACGAAGCTAGAAGAAGCTTATTAGAATGTGTGAAACATTCGGTCAAATTCCCAGATGGTTATGCTGCAGACTTAGCTAGTTGTGCTGATATGGTGAATGAAAAATTTTCTGGGATGAAGAGTCATGACTGTCATGTTTTTATGGAGCGGTTACTTCCATTTATCCTCGGAGAACTAGTAGACCTGAACATCCACCGCGCGTTATCAGGTACTAATTATTTATAATTTTGTTTACATGCCACACGTTAATATGATTCTATTAATTTATACTAACCAACTGTAGTTTCAATATAAAAATTGTAGGGATCGCAGTGTTTTTCCGTGACTTATGTTCCAGAACTTTGCAGAAAAGTCGCGTCCAAATTCTAAAACAAAACATAGTTTTAATCATTTGCAATCTGGAAAAGATCTTCCCACCATCATTTTTTGACGTGATGGAACACCTGCCTATACATCTCCCTTACGAAGCTGAAGTAGGAGGCCCTGTGCAATACAGGTGGATGTACCCTTTTGAAAGGTTTTTCAAAAAGTTGAAAGGGAAAGCAAAAAATAAAAGATATGCACCAGGATCGATTGTTCAATCATATTTAAAAGAGGAGGTAGCTTATTTCACAGCGCATTATTTTCCCTCGGATATACAAACAAATTCAAGGTAAACACTACAATTAATATTAGACATTCACTTTGCCATTGCTAAACATGCTAGATATTCTAAATTTGTTCTCAATAATTACGCCAGATTAACAAGATTCGATGAAGGTGAAGTCCCCGAATACCATTTTCCTGGAGTTCCTGATATATTTACACACGTGGGCCGTCCAAGTGGGGAAATGAATGAAATCTGGCTTTCAGGGAAAGACATTGAAATCGCACATGCATATGTCTTGCGAAATTGTGAATATTTTCAGACACTTGAGAGGTATATTTCGGCTAATCATTCCTTAATCTTTCGGCTAATCATTCCTTAAGTGGTCTTGGTCTCATATATATATATATATATATATGTGTGTGTTGGTTTTACACAGTTTCTTTGAAGATTATATTTCTACAAAGTATCCAGAACTCTCCGAAAAAGAACTCGCGTTCAAAAGAGCTCAGGAATATCATTTATGGGTGAAAGATTATGTATGTCTAAATAATATTTTTCACTATGTATATAATATATATGTTATGATCTATAGCTATATATATTTGCTATTGACTATCATTATGCATGTTACTTACTGGAACGCCATAAAACATTTTCTTATGTGGGTTCAAGAGATAGTTCATGGTCCTTAGGATAAAGCCAAAACCTAGCCCATATATTTTACAAGAGGCTATTTGTTTCATACGAAAAAGCACAGCGAGGGACGAAAGACATGTAACTATGGCGTGTGTGCTAAAGGAGAGAATTATAGTGATGCATCTGATGAAGCTGATTTTCACGGGATCTTAACTGATATCATACAACTCGAGTATGAAGGGGTGGTTAATTTGAGAATCACACTGTTTAAGTGTACGTGGTACGATCCCGTTATCGGTAGAGGCACTCGAAGGAGCAACGCTGGCATTGTAGATGTTCGCTCATCGGGAAGATACAATAAATACGAACCATTTATTCTAGGTATGTACATTCATTTATCTATAAGAAGAGAATCATCTGTGGCTAAATGTTTTTCATACACAACCTCTCAAGCGAATCAAGTTTGTTATATCCGATACCCGTACAAGAAGAGAAAGAATCATTTGTGGCTAAATGTTGTCAAAGTCAACCCGAGGGGAAATATATCAGGTGAATATAGCAACACAGAACCGATTCTATTGCAACAAGAAAATGATCAAGCAACAACAGAGGCGTTTGGTACTTCTGATCCTTAGGTTGTTTTCTATTTGGTACCCTTAGGTTTTTTGCAACATGACTTTGTTAAATGTTGGTTTTTGTCAAAACTCCTTAAGTATAGGAGTTTCCTTTTGTAAATGTACTTCAATATTCTGTATTGTAAATGTTTAAGCTTAATAAGTACTTCTAATTTGTTTTTCGTTTACAAACAAATTCATTTACACAAACAGGATTTCAAATCAAACGAATTAGCATTGAAACAATTACCCATTATGATTTTATATTTACAAACGTAGTCGCAAATTGGTCGTAAAAATTTCAAAAAAAACGGTCAGTATTTAGTCGCGAAATGGTCGTGAAAATTTTAACAATTCGCATACTTTAACACAGTTTTGTCGTTATTTAGTCGTTAAATCTTTAATTATATCGTCGGTAAATAGTCGTAAATTTTACCGACTAAATTACGTCTGTGTATTTTACTACTACAATACGACTAAAGTACGTCTAAATACTTTACGACTACATTACGACGAATTTACGAGTACACTAATCAGTCGTGATGTGGCCGTACATTAGTCGTAAAAATGGAGTTTACGACTACTTTGTGACTGCTATTGTAGTCGCAATAACCATGTTTTCTTGTAGTGAGAATGCATTGCCTTATGCTTGGAGTTCCTTAAAACATATGTACCAGCTCTAGAAGTTGGAAACCGCAATGAAGATATTGAAGCAGTTGAGCAAATTCTTGAAGGGCGTCCAATTCACAAGGCTAAACCTATTATACTTACTGAGACAGAGCCGGAGATAGCGCAACGATATGTTCTGATGAACACATAAGTTATGACACAATATGTTGAGTAAGTTATACCACCTGTGTATGAATATAAACTGATCACTTTTAGTGCATGAATACTAACATATGGACATTGGAATACAGTATGCATTTGGAGGAATTACAAGCTACAGATGTGCGTTGCGGAAGAAGTGAGACTCTGTTATGGAAACTGCATGGGGAAAGATTTACACAGTGGGTTAAGGATAAGGTCTGAATATAGTTATGGATACGTATGTTATTGATGTAACATATTTGAAACTTTTTATTAATACTAATAACTTATTTTTCTTGTTTGTCACTAGATCCCAAGTAACTCAAAGGATCATTCTAAGCAGCTGAGGTGTTTAGCTTTTGGACCAAGACTTGAAGCTCAAACCTTCAAGGGATATATCGTCAATGGACATCGATTTCACACTGATGATGTCAAGCGGAAGACGCATAACAGTGGGGTATCCTATGAAGCTTTCACCATGTGTCGATCGAGCGCCAGAGATAATAAGCATATTGCAGACATTGTGATGTACTACGGAGCATACAAGAAATTATTATGTTGGACTACCACATGTTCCAAGTGCCACTGTTCAAGTGTAAATGGGCCAACAAAGGGAATGGTGTGAAGGAATCATATGGCTTTACCCTTGTGAGCATGCATCTAAACCAATCTGCATTCCGCCAAGACCCATATATAATGTCGTCTCAAGCAAAACAAGTTTTTTATTCAAGAGAAGCTGACTCTTCCTCTTGGTATGTTGTTATGAGGGCTCCACCAAGGGGCTATCATGAACTGGAGACAGAAGAAGATATTGTTGCACCACCATCATCTACTCAGCAAATTGAACATTTCGTGAATCAATCTTCAGAGGACGAGAGTTTCTGTGTTAGGGATGATTGTGAAGGGGTTTTAGTAATGGATTAGTTGTTATAGGATTAATTACTAGTTCTAGGATTAAGAGTTCTAGGATTAGTTATAGCATATTAGTAGAGTTAGGATTAGTAGTAGATGATTATTGGATTCCTTTATATTACGTCTTTCTTTTGTTTTATTTTCAGAAAATGAATACTGCAATCACTCAAAGACGCAGCAAGCGTCAGCAAGGCATTGATGTAACTCTTCAACAGCTGAAAAAGTCAACCAGAGGAAGGAACAAGGATAAATATGGTAATCCTGCTAAAGCAGCTACAAAAAAGATGATTCTATCTGGTCAACTGAAACAATCTGTTCTGTTAAAGAGACAAAAGACTAAGACGTTAGCTGAAGAAGCAGCTAAGGAAAATGAAGAAACTTCTCCTGAGGATGTCAATGACAAAGTTGTGGAAGAAGGTGAAGAAGAGACTTCACCTCATATTGAAGAAGCTGATCACGACGAAGAAGACAAAATGGAGGAAGAAGCAGTAGAAGCTGAATCAGAGGAAGAAGAAGAAAACCAAGAGGAATCAGAAGAGGAAGATTGTGGAGAAAAGGAAAAAGGTGAAGACGTAGAAGTGCAACCAGATCTAGAAGACGAACATATAGAAGCAGCCGAAGATGAAACAATGAATATTCCAGCTGATGAATGCATAAACCAGCAGCCAGAAACGAAGAAAAGGAGGACCAGAGGACCAACCAGAATGAGCAAAGTGGCTAAAAGCCATGAGAAAAAGGTGGAAGTTGAATTTAATATGTTCGCCTTGGTGAACTTGTGGGAAAAGGATCAGTGACACTTTCTTCTTTTCTTGGACCTCTTATGAGGGAGCACGTACCTGTGCTTCTAGACGATTGGAGGCGCCTTGATGGACAGACAAAAGACGGAATGTGGGAGGTGATTCAGGTACTTTGGCAGATTTATATGTACTTTACTTTA
>PKML01040409.1:32274-42437 GCA_002933935.1 Eutrema yunnanense
CCTTTCTCCACCGTTTTCGTGATGGTAGACCTCCAATTAAATTCTTGCTACAAAAGAAATAGAATTAAAGATGTTAAAAAATCTCAAAATATATAACAAAAATTAAATAAATTATAACTTACCACAAACGTTCGAAACCAAAGGTTATTTCGTCTAACGGAACGTCCGAAAATTTCTTGTGCGGTTTCTCGAGGATGGAGTGCAACATCTTCAAAACTGACTTGATAATGCCATTTCTGGATATTGAAAACCTAAAAAAAAAAAAAATTAAGAATCGGTAATTAAACAAAAAAAATTATTAATTAAGAAAAAAAAAATATTACCAAGTAGATCTCGGAATGCGGAGGTCCGAATCGAGAATTGTGAGTAATTATCATCCCGGCTGTTGGACTAGTTCCTCAACGGTTATGATCGGAGGAGGAGCTTCACTGTGACTGTCCGGAATAGGAGGCGCAGGAGGAGGAAAAGTACTCGGTTCGAAGTTGCGGAACTGCTCTTCCGCTCCGGTTGCCTCGAACCGCCAAGACGGTCTTGATCGAATTGACCGAAAGACATACAAAAATAAAAACAGAAAACCGAATCATTTAAAAAAACATCTAAATAATCATAAATATTTTCCTAAAAAAGCAATAACTTTTTAAAAAATATATATTTATAAAAAACGTTTTTTATAAATACATTTAAAAATATATATTTATAAAAACGTTTTACAAAAATGATTTATAAAATAATATTTATAAATATATTATCAAAAACCGTTTTTTTATAAATTGTATTTATAAATATAATCACAAATTCAACAAAATATAACAACCTACTTAACCTAATTAAATCTAATAATTCTAAAAATTTCAACAAAATCTAATCTAAAATCTAATCACAAATTCAATATAATCCACACAAATCCACAAAAATCAACCTAATTTAATAAAAAAAACAAAAAATTGTGACTTACATTTGTGGGTCGTGGGCTGCGGTGGGAGGCGGCGGTGGGCGAGCTTTGGTGGGAAGAAAAGAAGAAGAAAAAAAGAAAAAAAAAGAGTAAGCAAGAGTTTTGAAGATAAGAGAAAAAGAAAAGAAGAGAGATGAGATCAAAGAGAGTTTTTAAGATTGGAGAAGAAAATGAGAGAGAAGAAGGTCGATTCGATATTTATAAACGTTTCCGATGGACCCTTTCCCTCGAGAATCAAATTTAATTAACCACTTCAATTTTGAGCAATTTTCGTTAGGCCGTTTAAATTCGCGGATAAATTTCAGGTTCCGTCGGAAAGCTCCAAAGAATTTTCGACGGACCTTGAAATTACATACTTTCTTATTGGTCAGTCAACACGATCTTATCTTGAAAAATATTTGTATTTCCGAGGGATTTCCGATAGATCTTGATATTTTGATGTTTTACACTTAGTATTTTTTGAGTGTAAAACAATAAAATCTCAAAGTCCGTCGGAAATCCCCCGGAAATTTCTGAGGAATTTATGACGGTTTTAGTGTATAGGGTTTAGATTTTCAAGATTTCATAATATTTAGTGTCTAATAACGATTACTGTCACTTAGTAATAAGGAAAACCTTTTAAAACCAAACAAAACACATAATTCCGGATTTTATAACAATCGATCTAACAACCAGTTCAAGCTTTCATAAAAACACATAGAACATCTAAGAACACTTATGTGTTTGATTAGGATTTTAATTAAAAAAGTTCAAAATGTTTGATTCTTAAAAATATTTCACAGAAAGTAGTTTTAATTGGTTACTTTTACATTTATCAAGACAAAACATGTTAAAAATCCGGCATATTTGAGGATTATTAACATAAACCGTCGGAAATCTCTCGGATATTGAAATCCCCGGCTAAAACTGAAATCCCCAGCTAAAACTATATAAGAACTGACATTCCCCTAGCTAAACTTAATCCGTCGGAAACCCCTCGGAAATTACTAAGGGATTTCCGACGGATTAAGAATCCCCGGCTAAAACTGAAACCCCCAGCTAAAACTATATAATTACTGACATTCCTACAACTAAAACTGAATACCCCCGGCTAAACTTAATTCGTCGAAAATCCCTCTAAATTTACGAGAGATTTCCGACCGAGTTAGATATATTTCCCGGGATTTCCATTCTAGCCAGAAAAAACTAGATTTTTATTTCATCAAAACGTGAAAACTAGATTTTTATTTCATCAAAAGGTGAAAAATATTACACGGCTGCAAGGGGACCTTATATAATGGTCCTATCAGCTTAGACTCAATGAAATAAAAGACTCGAAACAACATGACTTGTGAAAAGAAAAACTACAAGGCGTTTAATCGCCAAAATTAACTCTTTTCGAAATATATAAAAAAATACATAGAAAAATAAAATTTATTACATATTAATTACTCCGAGGCCGACGAATAATCTGACGTAGCTGAATCAGAATCCTTGTCAAATTTGCCGATCCCTTCCTCATAATTCTCAAATACCTCGTAATCCCCATCCATGGTGAAATCAACTACGAGGTCAACTTCAAGAGAATGCTCGATCGAACCTAAGTTACCAATTGCATTTTTCTGTAAAGGGTCGTGTTCGGAAACACCATAAACTCTTCCCTTTGGGTGTATCGACGTAACAGTAATCCAAGGGTCTTGCTTGTTCCTAACCCGGGGTATCAAATATAGAAAACATGATCCGCTTGTGAAGCAAGAATGAAATGATCGTACTTATGAAGTCGCCTTCGAGAGTGGATAGATGTAACACCAAATACGTCATGACGTAGACCTTCAACTGGATTGTACCAATCGCAGTAGAACATAATGCACCTCAAGTCGATCATTTCCGGATAATGGACCTTCAATATTTCGCGGAGGACACTGTAGTAGACAACTTCTCCAGATCGAGACGATATACCAGAATTACAAGTTGTCTTTGAGCTTCCTTCCCGATGAGCCTTAAAAGCATACCATTGGGTGTAATACATCGGATAAGAGTGTGCAATAAACATCGGGCCTTTCACCATCTCAACTAACCACGTCGGAAACGATTCTCCTTGTGCATTCATCTAACCAACCTGTAAAACTTTCATGTGGATCAATAATCGACACAATGTTTATATAAGGAAGTTATATAATTTAATTATATAATAAAGCATGATTTAACACTTACCTAATATTTCAACCAATCACCAAAGTCATTCTGCTTGACGACAGCAAGCTCATCCTCTGTGTAATCTGGATACCAATCGTGTATTTGGGCCATCAACATCATATGCATGAACAAATGCCTTAGAAAATAGTATTAGTAAACTTAATTTGTTAACTAATTAAAAAAAATTAGGTACCTCTCATATTCCAAAACGTCGTCGCAGTTTGTCAGAATATACATATGCAAGTGCCTTTGCTCCTCTTCTAATAGTCGTCGATCCTTACTTTTTCCACTTAGTCGTCCAATCTAAATAAATATATCGGAAACATAGACATGATAACTAGCTATGTTCCCTCCATCATCATGTCGTGCGGGGCGTCTACTTTTTGTTTGGACTTGCGATGGAAAGTAGTAGCCGGCAAAGTTGGAAGTTTCTTCATTAATGCTCTGTGCGACAATAGAACCCTCGACTCTAGCAAGATTTTCCACCTTCTTCTTTAGGTGGAACATATACCGCTCAAAAGGGTACATCCATCGGTATTGAACTGGCCCACCAAGTGCTGTTTCTCGAGGGATATGAATAGGAAGATGTTCCATAACATCAAAAAAAGAAGGAGAAATTATTTTCTCGAGGTTGCAAAGGATAACCGGTATGTTTTCCCTCAGATTTTGGATTTCAGCTGATGTAAGTGATCTCGTGCATAGATCCCAGAGGAAAGCACCGATCACTGCATATATAGTAGACATACAAAATTAAATAACTTACGTATAATTATCACAAGTTCAAAATGGTAACATACATAATAGTATAAATGTATGTACCTGCAATAGCTCCACGGACGTTCATAGGAAGAAGACCTTCAAATGCAAATGGAAGGAGGCGCTGCATGACAACATGACAATCATGACTCTTCATCCCAGAAAACTTCCCTTCTAAACTATCAACGCAATTACGAAGGTTAGATGCGTATCCGTCTGGGAATTTGACATCGTGCTTAATCCAATCGAACAACTCCTCCTTTGAAGTCTCATCCAACCGGAAAGCAGGGGGCATTGATTTCTCGTTCGCCATTACATGCAATTCCTTACGGGAACAAATACCTGGCAAGTCCAATCTGGTATTCAAATTATCTTTAGTCTTTCTTTGCACATTTAGAACAATGTTCATGATGTTGTCGAAAATTTTATTTTCAATGTGTATCACATCTTGATTATGGTGCAGCAAATGGTCCTTCCAATATGGCAAATCCCAGAAAATACTCTTCTTGTGCCAATTTTAGTACTCGCCACAACCGTCAATTGGATAATGCCTATTACCCCCACATGAAACTGTCCTATCATCACCAAAATCTCTCAACTGAGTCATAATATATTTCCCATCTAACTCAGGAGATGGACCGTCAAAAACGTTTTTGTTCTTTCTAAACAATGTTGTGCTCCGACGATATGGATGATCATGTGGTAGAAATCGTCGATGACAATCGAACCAAGAGGTCTTACGTCCGTTCTTCAATTGGAACACATCAGTGTTATCTTGACAATATGGACGCGCTAGCCTTCCATGCGTCGACCATCCAGATAGCATACCGTATGCTGGGAAATCACTTATGGTCCACATAAGTACCGCATTGATCATAAAATTCGATTGCAGGGAAACATCGAAAGTTTCAACACCATTTTTCCATAACATTCTGAACTCATAAATTAATGGCTGCAAGAAAATATCAAGGGATCTCTTAGGATGCTCTGGACCGGGGACGAGGATCGTGAGGAACAAAAACTCTCGGTTTAGGCACAAAGTTGGCGGCAAATTGTAAGGTGTGACGATTACTAGCCATAACGAATATTGCCTCCCATGCTTTCCAAAAGGGTTGAATCCATCCGTAGATAACCCGAGGTATACGTTCCTTGGCTCACACGCAAAACTAGGATAAACCTCTTGAAAATGTTTCCATGTTTCTGCATCTGAGGGATGCGCAATCTCTCCATCTGAGTTATGTTCTTCATGCCATTACATAGGCCATGCCGTGCGCTCAGAGTGATATAACCTCTTCAACCTATCAGCTAGGAGAAAATACCACATTCTTTTATGTGGAACATGTACTCTGCCACCTGTATCCTGATGCCGAGGTTTGTGACAAAAGTGACACTTTAACCGATTTTTGTCATTTTTCCAGTAGATCATACAGTTGTCGATGCAGACATCTATTATCTGATACGGTAATCCTAGACCAGCTACAAGTTTCTGAATCTCGTAGTATGAAGCCGGTGAAATATTATCTTTAGGTAAGATATCTCTCACAAAATCAGCTATCGCATCAACACAATCCTCGGCTAAGTTAAAATCCATCTTTATATTCATCAACCTGCTTGCAGTTGATAGAGGCAATATTCTATCTCTANATCATACAGTTGTCGATGCAGACATCTATCATCTGATACGGTAATCCTAGACCAGCTACAAGTTTCTGAATCTCGCAGTATGAAGCCGGTGAAATATTATCTTTAGGTAAGATATCTCTCACAAAATCAGCTATCGCATCAACACAATCCTCGGCTAAGTTAAAATCCATCTTTATATTCATCAACCTGCTTGCAGTTGATAGAGGCAATATTCTATCTCTACATCATTTGTATAATGGCTGCTTAGACGCATCTAGCATATAAAAAAACTTCCGCGATTCTAAATTTGGTTCCTCTATCCTGTTACCATCCTCAACATGATACAATGCTATGTTTTCAAGAAACGCATCATTCACCATCTGAGTGTAACATGCGTTTACATCTAGTTCCGGTGTTGGTTTCTCTAACCTAGTACCCGAAGTACTACCAAACCTATCTGATGTGCTACCATAATTACCATAATATTGCACCATTGAATCAGTTTCTCTGTGGATATACCAAATCTTGTAACCATGCATAAATCAAGTCCTATATAAGTGCTTCCTTACTTCCCTGACAGAGACTAATCTATGATTCCGACATTTAGTACAAGGACAATACATATTACCGTATTCCGATGTCATGCTATTGTTTGACGCAATGTTCATGAACTCCTCCACACCTTATGCGAACTCATCCTTCAATTCCCCCGTCGCGGGATCACGCGGAGGTTTGTCCATCCACGATCGAAAATAAGACATTGTGTAATTTTTTTTTCTTTGTGTTTGTTGTGAATGTTGTGAATGAGGGGGAGAAATGTGCAGAGATTTTCCGACGGATTTTTAAATTTCAAACGGCTATAAAATGGATACATTAACGGATATATATCTGTCGGAAATTACCCACCGATTTCCGACGACCTTGAAACGGTCGGAATGTTCCGACAGGTTTCCGAGGGAATACCGGCGATTATAAATGCGTCTGAATTTCGTCGGAAAATTTCGGCCAATTTTTGATGACCCTCGAACCGTCGGAATTTTCTCTCTGATTTCCGAGGGAATTATAATCGCCGGTATTCTCTCGGTATTTCGTCGGAAAATTACGACGGTTTGAAAGCAGCCGGAAATGCTGTCGAAAATGCGTGTGTTTTATTATAGTGATTCGGGATAAAGATAATAAAAATAAATATTAAAGTTTTGGTGATTAAATAAAAAAAATTAAATTTTTGTTTTCTGAAATCTTAGTTAAATGCCTTTTACCGTTGAAAATTATGGTGTATAAACTGATTTTATCTCTCGCGGAGCCGTATTTTTGTTATTGTATAGGATTGGCTCCTCATGACGAGAATAGAGGATGCATGAAGTATCGATGTTCATTCCCCAACTTGTCAGCCTAACCTTTACATGTAATCTATTACGATTTGTTGTCCAAAAATTGAAAGAATGATTTGGGATCGCATGTTTGAATCAGACAATCTTGACCCCAAATGTAAACATATGAGCCACATACTTAAATGGTTCGGCAGCTGAGTAAGGAGATTCTTGAGAGTGCGAATAAGAGGATGATTGGATCTTGAAAGTGCCTGCCAATCATTCATCAGAAAAGCTTGACTAACCGTAGAATGTACTGGAATCCCCATGAGTCTAAGTCCATTCGATCTATCATAGTCCAAAACATGACCAAGATCACACCTATTCTCATACCAAAAACTCACCAACTTTTCATCTCCCACCTTGGAGGCCAGAAGGGTTTTAACTTCCAAATCCAACAGTCATTACTCTTAACCTCAGTTGACCAAAATTTTGATCGCTTGAGCATGTGTTCCTTGATCCACGCAACCCACAAGGAGCCGCTATTAGAGAAGATGAGCCAAATTAGCCGCGGGTTAAGAGCTGCATTCCAAATGGAGAAGTTCCTTAAACCCAATCCTCCTTCTGCCTTTGGAAGGAAAACGGCTTTCCAAGACACCTTAGCCATTGTTTTCTTTTCCAAGTTTTCAGCCCAAAGAAAGCAGTTGCATAATTTTTCAATGGATTTAAGACATCCCCTTGGTAGAGAAAAAACACAAAACTAGAAGTTCACAAGGCTATATATCACTGATGAGATTAGTTGGAGTTTT
The DNA here is from genome assembly GCA_002933935.1 of Eutrema yunnanense. Taxonomy (NCBI): domain Eukaryota; kingdom Viridiplantae; phylum Streptophyta; class Magnoliopsida; order Brassicales; family Brassicaceae; genus Eutrema; species Eutrema yunnanense. The sequence goes on from PKML01040409.1 coordinate 39,900, forward strand.
CCGGCAAATGAGAGACACTTCACAGTCCAACTATTGAATTTTGCTGAGATTTTATCAGTGAGTGGTGAGCACTCGACTTTCCTTAGTTTTCTATGGAGCAGTGGGAGACCGAGATACCGAATGGGGAGGGAACCCTTTTGGAAGCCAAATATGTCGAGAGATTCAGCTTTCTCTGGGTTCAATCCAGCTATAAACAAGTCGGTCTTATCTCTGTTCATACTCAGACCAGACAAGTTATGAAGCAAATCAAGGGAATAGCCAATACACTGGAGCGATGTAGCTTTACCATCAAAGAGAATGATGATATTGTAAGATTGTATTTATGTGGTAGAGCTCGATGCCCTCCATATCTTATTAAGGACTCTATATATAGATTTACATTGGAACTCCTAATCATATACATGAGTATATTCGTACATATATATATATATATAGTCTAACACGCCCCCTCAGTCGGAGCGGGAGGCTCATGAACGCTCAAACTGGATTTAAAATCAAGGAAGAGTGTTGTAGGTAGTCCTTTGGTGAAGATGTCCACATATTTTTAGGCAGATGGGACATGGAGCACGCATACCTGACCAATTGCAACACGTTCCCGTACAAAGTGTATATCAATCTCAACCTGTTTTGTTCGTTGATGTTTCACTGGGTTGGTCGAGAGGTAAACAGCACTGACGTTATCGCAGTAAACGATCGTTGCACGAGTGAGCGGACATTTAATCTCAAGAAGAAGATTATGTAACTAAGTGGCATCAGAGATGGCATTAGCAACACCTCTATATTCAGCTTCTGCACTCAATCGCGAGATCATAACTTGACGTTTGGAGGACCATGAAACCAAGTTATCACCAAGGAAAACACAATAGCCGGAGGTGGAACAACGTGTAGTCGGACAACCTGCCCAATGATATATCATGGTTTTTACCCGTTTTAGGTCATGATATAAGTCCGTTTTATAGAGTCTTTCTGCTATTTCGTAGTATTTTAGAGTCTTTTACAGATCTTAGCACGTTTGGAGCCTAATTGGAGATATTGGAGCTTTCTAGAGCATTTTGGAGCAAAGCTGAAATTCGTGATGCTGAGTACCCAATTTCACGTCAAGCATCGATCGATACCCCCTGGTATCGATCGACACCCATCGAGGCAGACACGACCCACGACTTTAATGAAGAGTTGAAGAATTGCAACTTGGTCCATAAGTCTTTGATATTTACAAGAAGACCCCAATTCGTGATTTAGGTTATTTATAGGGATTTTACAGCCACTTTGTTGACTACGCTTTATTTTATTCTGAATTTGTGAGAGAGCTTTTGAAGGGAGACAAGTCTGAAACTCTGTTCGTCGAGAGAAGATTTCGAACCCTTTTGTTACTCTTACTTATTTTCTATTGAGTATTTATTCAAACATGTTTATTGATTCAATTTCCATGACTGAGTAGATCTCTTGTTAGGTTTAGGAATTCTCATAAAGGATTTCTTTGAATGCTAGGTTGATTAGTTATTTAGGGTTCACAATCTGAATTAGTTCTTCGCCTTAGGTTGTTCTCAAAGCTAATTCTATATTGATCACCTAGAACTTAGATCTTAGGATAATTGATTAGGCACGACAATGCGATTAATTACCTGATAGAACTTAAGGTGAGCAAATTGATTATTCGCAAAGAGATTTGGTTTAATTGATTTGTGAACATATCAAACCTGAACTTTAAAGCTGGTTTATTCTTAGGAATTTGCAAAGAAATTTGGGATTTTGAGGTTTAGATTTAGATAATTCTCGCAACGACAGTTGGTTAATTATAGCTTAGTGATTTGAGTTCAAGAACAGCGCTAAATCTGAACCCTGATTAGTTAGTTTATTTTGCATTCATTGATTTTCTGAGAAATATCCCTGAACCTTTCTTTCTCCTTTTTGAATTACAACTCGTTTACTGCTTACTGCTTACCACTTGGTATCGGTCGATACTCAACGTATTTTTTTGGTTACTTACGTGCCTTGTCTAGTGCTTTTGTTTCAGGTGCATGCCTAATCGTGAAACCAGAAAGAACAAGAGCACTCCGCTAGTTAATCTATCGTTAGAGAAGCTAGCTCGTTTAGAACGCACAAACAGAAAGACAAAGCAAACATCATGGATGAACAACCCAGTGGTTTTAAGAGCTGATGAAGCTGGAGTCTTGAGAGACCAAGAGGGTCAAGTGTGCAATGAGAGAGGGCAGCGACTTGATGAGGCTAGAAACGTCGTTGTCCCTGCTGCTGTTGTTGAGATTGTCGCGCCAGCTGCGCAAGCCAACGTTGGGAATGCTGGAGTTGATCGAGGTAGAACACTTGGTGAGCACAATAGACCTGATCAGTTCTTTGCCAATCGAGCTGCGATTCGCATCCCAACTTTTCAGAGGAATGACATCGAGCTGAAACCTGCGTATTACGCTCTTGTAAGTCAGAACCCTTTCCATGACCTACCTCATGAGCATCCCATGGATCATATCGAAAGGTTCGAGGATTTGGTCACTGGTATGAAGTACAATGGAGTGCCCAATGAGT
>PKML01040431.1:0-11616 GCA_002933935.1 Eutrema yunnanense
CTAACTATATAAGGCCCAATACATATATACCCAATAAGCCTATATCTCTCAATAGTAAATGTAGAAGAACTTAGTTTCAAACAATTATCGAAGATGTAATTACAACTCGTTGTGTGCAGCCACAGCATCAAAGTGTAGTTTTGTTCCTTTTCGATCTTAGTTTTGAAATATAATCTCTCGTTTTCTAAAGTTTACCTCCTGTGAAAACATGGTTTTGTCAGATGGTATACTTTGTTGGAACATTTTCTTGCTCAAAATCAATTGGGCCTAATGGACCGGATTTTTGCGTCCTACATATTTATTGATCAACAAAAAGAGACGTTCCTTGTTGATCAATAAATATGTAGGAATTTAGGATTCGGTTCTTCGGGTTCGGTTCTTCGGGTTCGGGTTCGGTTCTTCGGGTGTAGGAATTTAGGATCCGATCGGTACCCGAATAACTATTCATCCCGTGACACTATTCATCCAGAGACTACTATTCACTCCGAGTCTCTCGCTGGATCCTAAATTCATATACCCAAAGAACCGAACCCTAACCGGTACCCGAATAACTATTTATCCCGTGATACTATTCATCCCGAGACTACTATTCACTCCGAGTCTTCTCCTTTAGCTTAGACTAGGTTGGTTCTTCTCTGTGATTACTATTCTTCTCCGTGATTACTATTCATCTCGGGATTACTATTCATCCCGAGACTACGTAATCTCGGGATTACTATTCATATTTCCTTTCTTTTATCTTTTTTCTATTTTTTTTTTCTTTCTCGACACAATCATTACTTACTATCTCCTTTGCCTTAGAAAAAAACTGTTTTTTGTTTAGAAATTATTATTATAAGTAATTAATTAATTAAATAAATTTGTTTTTTAATAAAAAATCACTGTACCGTTATCTCTGTTAACGGTTCCATTTATAATTTTGACGGCAGAAAATCGGCGGCTAATTTGAAGGTTTGAAGTGTCAATTTTGTTACCTTTATGGTTCATAATAAGAGTAGTAAAATCCCAGGGTTTAAAGTGTCTATGAGTTCAACTTTGAAAGTTTAAAATGCATTTTTCCCGTTTTATTTCAGTTTGTATCTCTTTTCTTTTTTAGGTTTTTCTTCCCTTATGTAATTGTTTTCCAATAAGTTGTAACCAACAATGTAAAATCAGAAAATGGTATAAATCTTAACATTTAGACCCAAAAAAAAGATTAAAGACGATGCTCTGCTTCCTCGTCTTGTTCCGTTACAAGCCGCTAAGACAACCTCTCACCTGGGCTCTACTCTGTTTGGGCCAAATAAATTGTTTCCGCCCAACTTGAGTCCTAGTACCAACTACAGTGAGATTAGCTCTTTAAACCGGCAACGAATACTAAACCAGATGGAATCGAACCAAAGTTCTCACCCAACAAACTGACCCGCTTATTTATTTACACTTTCACATGAACATTTTAATGCAAACTAACTTTCGAATTGTATATCTTATTATATAAAACTGAATGTTTCAAAATTGTTAATTTGGTTGATCGCGAGTCGTGACACGTGTCAAGTCAATCGATCAAATTTTAACATATATAAAAAAATCCAAAAAATATTTTACTAAATCCATAATCGATTCATAATCCTAAAATATGAAATTAATAAAAGTATTACTTTTAATGGATTTTGAAATATTAAATTATAGAGCTGCATATATGCTGACCCTAATCTAATAATAAATAAAAGAGTACAAAAGTAAGCAAATATGAGATCTCCAATTTTTTTAAAAAAATATAGAAAATGATAAACTTCTCCTTTTAGACGCCTTTATCATATTAATCTACAAGAAATATTCTCTATAATTAATTCATAAGTCTAATTGAAAATGCAAAATATGTTTGTAGCCTTTGAAGGCCTAAACAAGAAATCAAGATTACGTAAGTTACTCATACACGGGTTGAATGTCGAAGATAAATAAACTTAGGGGTTGAATGTCGAAGATATAGGAAGCTAAGCAGTCGAATTTAAAATTGAGGAATTAGAACTAAAATGTTGAAGTTTATCCATTCTCGCGAAATATCCGTTTTAGAAAATTCGAATCTCCACACCTATAATAAAAACTCAAGAGTAGATCTTAACCGTTCAATAATACTTTACCATCAAAAATCCGACGGTTAATGGTTGAGGTACACCTTCTTTCCGTGAATACAAGAATTAGTTTGAGGACAAGCTTTATTCTCAATTTCGGTTAACTTCTTCTTTCTTCTTTCTTCTTTCTTCTTTCTTCTCAGCCATCGTCGCTCTGAAACATTTCTCGTCGTTTCTTCTCCATTTCCCGTCAATTCGGATTCTCAATAGAGTTTTTTTTGTTCGCGAGTTCCGCGTGAAAGACATGAAAATGTTGGCGATGGACTCGCGATCTTCTCTCCATCTCCATCGCTCCATGGCTTGCGTTGACCTTTTTGCCGGTGTGCGAATGAAACGATTCCCCAGAAGTCCTATTCCGAGTACCCCTCGAATATGTGGAAATATATTCTGTTGATTCGGCTCTTCTCTACTTGGTACCTCCGTGATTTGTTTTCCTTTGCATCTGAATTTCGAGATCCAATCGAAGCCGTGATACCCGTAGCGTCTTTTTTCTTTCTTTCTTGTGAGTGATCTTGCTGGTGAAGGAATTGTCTGGTATTTGTTCGTTTGGATTTCGAATATTGTCTCTCTTGAATCGTGACTCTTTAGGGTTTGTTTCGACTGTGAAGCTGTTAGGGTTTGTTGTTCGTAGGAGAATTGTGGATTTGGGGTTTTTTTCGTTAAATCGTGAAGTTGTTTGTGTCTTCTGGGTCTCTGAATGGCTGAGAGGAAAGAATTAGGGTTACCAAAGACTGCAATTAGTTTGAAAGAGCAATTGGCGAGAACTACTCTGAGGAATTTGAGGTCACAAGGGCACACGTACATTGAGCTACGTGAGGATGGGAAACGGTTCGTATTCTTCTGCACTTTGTGTCTTGCTCCTTGCTACAGCGACACTATTTTGCTTGGACACTTGAATGGAAACCTTCACAAGGGGAGATTGTCATGTGCTAGGATCACACTTCTTGGTGAAAATCCGTGGCCTTTCAATGATGGTGTCCTTTTCTTCGATAGCTCAACTGGAGAAGAGGAGAAAACTCTAATCTCTGATGTTACCGGTCCTTTGATAGCTCATTGCAGTGACGATGAAAGATTTACTATTGTCAAGTACGATGAAAACAGAACGAGTGAATCACATGGAGAGAATCAACCTGCTGCGGACATTGATGATGAACCTAATCACTGTGCAGATAATCTGGTAATCTCTAATGTGCTTATCAAGGAGAGAACTCTTGATGTTGAAGCAAAATTCATTGGCTTTGGCCGAATAGCTGCTAGGTTGTTTGAAACCAAAGGACGCTCAACTTGGATTGATAAACTATGGTGCGAGTGGTTAGGAGACGAGGGTCCTTCGGATGAGCAGAAGGCTACGGTCCCAGAGCATGACTTTGCTATTGTCACATTCTCCTACTTCTACAATTTGGGTAGGCTGGGTTTGCTCAACGATCCGAGCCGTCTTCTCACATCTATTCAGTCAGCAGAATCAGGGAACGGCGGGGACAATGGCAGAAAGAGAAAGAAGTCTTTTTCGGATCCAGAGGACACCAGTGAATCTCTGTGTAACCAGTATGACTCTTCTGAGGAGATTTCTTCAGCTCGTAATTCAAACTCTTCAAGAGCTCTAATAGCTGATTATGATGATACTCTCGTGAACAAAAGAGTCATCAAGAACAAATCGGTAAGACGGGAGCTTAGGAAGCAACAGAGGATATTTTCTGATAGAATATGCGAAGTCTGTAAGCAAAAGATGCTCCCAGGGAAAGATGCAGCAGCAATACTAAACATGAAGACAGGAAATCTTGCGTGCAGCAGCAGGAACCTCCTGGGGGCGTTTCACCTATTTCACGTGTCTTGTGTCGTACACTGGTTTCTCTTCTGTGAGACTGAAATACTTGGGAGCAAGATGGTGAGTGGAAAAGGAAAAAAGAGATGCACAAAGCAGAGTGGCGTGAAGTGGAACGAGTTGGTAGGCGATGTGAGCTGGCAAATATTTTCAGTGTTCTGTCCAGAATGCCAAGGCACTGGCATAAACATTGAAGGAAATGTGATTGAGAGAGACACGTTTCCGCTTTCTCAGGTATGTATGTGATTCACTCACTCACTCAGTTAAAAGAGCATTTTTTGTTAAGGGGTTTGAATCTAACATACGTAATGTGATAGACATGGAGGTTCGGGGTGAAAGTTAGTGAAGGTCGAAAAGCATGGGTGAAAAATCCGGAAAAGTTGGAGAATTGCTCAACAGGTTTTCATTTTCCGCAGCAGGATGAAGAGTTGGTTAAGGGTCAGGTAATGTTATTGCACCACATATCCATTTTTATTGTTTTGTAGTAACTTTGGTGGTAATGGGAAAGATCAACTGTGAATGCAGGAGGAGAGAGTGCAGAGCATGAAGCTGGTTCGTTTCTACCGAGTGGAGTTGTAGTGAAAAGCAGATACGCTCGTTTTCTCTCTGTGTGTGTACATAAGACCTTGGTCTCGCAATTTACAGGTCTCTGTAAATCCGCTATTACTTTTGCATTTGTTACTACTACTATCTGATTACTTTTGAGGCCCAATTTTACTCTTTTGTTTACCTTTCTTTGACTCGAGATTTAGGACTTGAAAGTTGAACTAGAAACTGTAACATAGATACCGACAATAAAATAAAAAATCCTTAAAAATCGAACTTTTTAAAACCTATATCGATATAGGCACAACAGTTTTGAAGCTAAAAAATGGATCCTATAAATGAGGACCCATAACTCATCTGAGACTGCTATATGCTTTGAATGAAACAGCTCACGCCAATTCAATCACTTTACCATTTTGTTAACGACATTTTTAATGAAAGAACCGTACCAAGAACAACAACTAATTAAATTAATGTTTCTGCTTCTTCTATCTAACACTGTCTTATTCGCCGTTATCAATCAAATGTAGGGCCCCTATTTTTATTGAAAAAAATATCATTATCCGACACCGTTTGCGTCGCATTCTAGTGCCACTATCATCCTTCTAGTGCACAAATCGATTGAGTCGAAGATAAGCCTCTTTTTTTTTTATCACATCATCACTTATTATTATTATTAGATCCAAAATATACAAAAGCGAATTGGTGCCCTTCTTCATCTTCTGGACTTTATTATGTTCTCATCAGTCATAATACAATTTCATGATTCAAAACTCTTACACTCTTAATTAGACCCATACATATATGTATTATTATTTTTATTTTTTTTGGCTTACCAACCTATATATATATATATATATGCATACTCATTTTAATATATTTATATGCGATAGGACATTATAATTAGAAGAGAAGTAGACACATAACCATGAAGCAAAGCAGGAACAAGTAGACTCTACTTAGCGACTCCTCCGTCTGCATTGCCCGCCGTCTCAACCGGAAACTCGTGTCACGGTCGTTCCGGTACGGTGCCACGTTGCTCGAAGACTCTCCAAATAGTCTCCGGTATACCATTTCGCACACAACACCCATCACCGGATCAGGCATACTATACATGTACCGTTGACTCTCCCCTTCTCCTGAACGTTGACCAACTCTTCTCAAGTCATAAACCGGACCCTGTGGTCTGTTCGGTACGTTTGAACCGGACCGGGGAGTTTTCTGCCCCCGGCCGTAAATCGGGACAAGCGTAGCGTCGGAGACATCGGATTTGCAGACCGGACATTTTGGTGATTCCTTCTTATCGTATTGATCGACGCGTGGTCTTGAATTGTTGCAGGAATAAGTCCACTTGTAAATGCAGGGCCAACAAAACAAGTGGCCACATAAAGTCACGACCGGGTCTCGAACTTGATCCAAGCATATGTTGCAGTCGAAGTCTCCTCCAGAATCACCCAATGCTCGGTTGTCTTCCTCGTTCTCTATCTCCATTTTTACTGAAACGTACAAGACAAACCCATTCACCTGACTTGTCGTTGGTCATTAAATGAGATTTCACCTAAATAGTAAGTAAATACTAAAGTCTAATCCCAATGTTGACCCACAAAAAGTCTAATCTCAATGAGAAATTAGAAAAGCGATGATTTTTCATGGAAACAAGAAATATCATCAAAAATATGAAGATCAACAGATCACTAAAAACATACGAGAATAATCTATACACCAATCATGATCTTGCTTTAAAATAGTATTTTTTTCCCTTGAAAGGATCGATAAATTATCACCGGGACCTAAAAAACGAAATTTTGAGAAAGAAAACAGAAGACAATAAATAAATAAAAGAGTAAGAATCTTTAACAAGTTGGAGTTATGAAGACTTGACCTAATCACTTTCGGTTTCAACTCTTTGCTTTGTTTTCACTTAATCTCAAAGCACGTTATATATTAAGCAAAGAAAAAAACTTAATAATTAAAGAAACGGAGTGGTTAATCAAACAAAGAAGTGATGACAAATGGGAAACTAATCAAATCACATCATCACAAAAGTATTCGATTCGTTTGATCTAAAACTGAGAAAGAATCATATTTGTGCGCGGTAACTGAGAAACGGTGCAGATCTATTGATTCGATGCAATTGTATACACACATACAAACGCAAAAACACACATATATTTACTCTTTGGAGAGATTGTAAGTACCGATGGATCTCTTCTGACTTTACTGATGATTAAGTTGTTGGAAACCTTCAGAGAGTTTGATTGCTTTATGCGCTTAATGGCCGAGGAACAGAGAAGAGATATTATTTGGGTTGAGAGAGAGCAGAATGGGTAAGAAGAATAATAGATCGAGGGTGGTGCATGAAGCACGAGAGCTTATATGGTTTATATTATACACACAATTATTATTTTTGTTTAATAAGGTGCAAAATTAAAATCCGGAGAAGTTATTATGATTTTAAAGAAGAAACGTCTACCTAAATAAAAATAAGTAGATAAAGTAACGAAACGCCATTCTTCTTCTTTGAGTTATTTTATTTTTTCCTTTACTTCCTAAGCCTCTTTATTTATTTTATTTTATGAAAAGGTCAGCATCGTTTTTTTTTTAAAAAGTAAACAAGATAATATAAAACATTTTTATTCACAACTAGTAATAATAATATTTTTAAAACAATAAATGGTATTCAGTAGATAGAATCATAGAATAGGCAAAAATAAGATATTAGAAATTGCAAAATTCACCCATAACTTTATCCCTATAAGATAAGAATTTGGCTCTGAAAAAACAAATTAAGATAAGAAATTGGCAGCTTCTGTTCTGGCAACACCATAGATACTCCCCCAAGTTTGATGACGTGTCACTCCATGGCTGCACCGTTACGCCATTATTTCCCCCATTTTTTTTAAAAAAGTCATAGTAATTGTTTTTTTTTTTTTACATTTTCATTAAAAATATTTCAAAAACTCTGCTAATTTCGGTGTTTTACTTCTTTGTATTCTTTCAGAATTTGTAATTATTAGGTGTGCTGAGTGAATAACAATGGCAATTTGGTAAGTTGCTTAATGAAATTGAATTCGGAGAATAATATGTCCCTAAATGGGTTTTCATGAAAGCCTTAATCAAAGGTCTTATCCAACCTATAGTCATATAAACACAAAGATAATTAGGTTACACGTCACGTAAGCTAAGAGCCATTTGTGTTCACCATACCATATTTAATTTCATATATATTAACTGCAATAGGCAACCCGAAATTCACTCCTTCAAATAATAAAACACTGCCTTTAATTCGTATTTGTTGTGTCGTCGCCATTATTATGTCTGAATCTGTTTATGCAAAAACAAGGTTTTAGTACGGTGACCAATCCAAATTTGGTTTTTTAGGTTTTGGGTCGGGTTTGGTTTATTTGGTTTGAGAATTATTTGACCAAATTCGATCTACATAGAATTTGGATCAAGTTTTTTTAGGTTTTAGATCAGGTTTAAGTTGTTTGGATGGTAAATAATTTGATCAAAATACACTTATATCTAATTTTTTTTAGATTGTTCAGATCTTGTATTAGGTTTGGTTATTAAATGTTTATAAAAATTACAATAACATACAAAAATAAAACATTGCCAATTGTAATAAATAAAATAATTTATAAAATCTAGAAATAAAAAGAAACCATTATCCTTGATATTATAAAATCTTTCAGTTAAAATCTTTCGATTTGTGAGAAACATAAAAGGATGATGGAGAAATCAATATGTTTTGAAAGTGATAGAGATTCTATCGATATAAGATTTATTTTATACTAAAGTTACGATGTCTATTAGGGTTATTAGTCAAATTAGTTAAATTTATATATATCTTTAAATTTTATAGTAAATTACTAGTTTTTGTTTTGTTAATTTTACATTTATGTTTATTAATGTATATACTATATAAATAATATATGTAAACACAAGATTGAATTTTATATGTGTTTCTTAGTTATCTAAAGACCAATCCAAATAACCCAAACCCAAATTAGTAAAAAATATTAAATCCAAATAGGTTTTTATAAAAACTCATATCCAAATTCCAAACTAATTAAAGTTTTTTTGATTGGATTGGATTGAATTGATTAGATTGGTCATCCCTAGGTTTTTAGACGATTCATGGTCTCGAATCTGCAATGAATGACAATTTTGTGCGTTATCAACCATTTTTTGTTTTGTTAGACGTACGTTATCACAATTATATCGTGTGATTCTACGTATTATGTATGCACATATGAAATATTTATAAAGTTCGTAAACTGGCGACATGATTAAAAAAAATTCTTAATAAATCTATCGATTACTACGTCATTCGTAACAGTTTCAAATGAACTTTTCAATGAAACGAGTTAGGCAATCATCAAAAATTGATGACCGAATCGATTGTGCGCGCATGACTATTTTCACAAAATTTATCGTTGAAAAGCATCTCTCAGCATCAATAGCGGCAGCTGGTAAAATAGAAGTTAACATCAAAAAATGGTATTACCAAAAAGAATGCAAAATATATTCTTGTGTTTCCACTGACGAGCTACACAAATTATCTTTCAAAACATCATCAAGTAGATGGCAAGCTAAAATCTCAGTACACATGTATTCGATAATGCTTAAATCTTTAAGGATCAAAGTAAGCCATTTTCTTATTAGGACGAACTCATGAAAATGAATCGATGGGACTCAAAGAAGTCGTGCAAATAAGTAACTGAATCGTTCATTACACTCACAAAGTTGGGTGGTCTAAAATATAATGAAATACATATACTTAACATTGATGCAAATTGGTTGTGTTATTTTAATAGAAAGCCTTTGAAAACAATAAAATAATAATTGGTTGTGTTCTGTCGTCTTCTAAGCCTCCTTGAATCATTAAATTGCTATTTCGAAACGAGTTTATCAATTTCATACTTCATACATAGAGAATAAACTTTTTCAAGAGAGTGGTCATCCATATATCATCTTTAACTTTGTTGGCGTTTCGAATAATCTAATTCGAAATAGCATTCACGATAACATTCACTATATTTTGGTCATTTATTTGGAGATATGGATAAACTCTCAATAATTTTGTCACTCTAATTGGAGTATTAATCATTATAATGCACATAGATTTAGTCAAACTCACATTTACAATAACTGCACGTTCACTTTGATTAGAGATTTAGAGTGATATTACCTTACAAGTTATACAAATAGAACTTAATCCATGTAATTTTATATATCTGAGACAGTGATGTTGCATTTTGTAAGGATATTGTTATATTTCACGAGAATCTTCTTTTTAATATTATCCTTACATACTATATTTGTCGTCACGAATATTATCCCAAATGACTATTCAAGTAAGTAAAACAATATTATCATATGTCCCCGACGAGGATTATCAACATAACACCATTAATTATTTCCAGTGTCAAATTATGCATAATACAAATAATAAAATTTAACCTAGGGATGTCAATCGGGCTAGCCCGGCCCGGCCCGGCTCGACCCGAAACCCGTAAAGCCGGCATATATTTGACCCCGGCCCGGCCCGACCCGAAAAAAATCGGGCCTAAATTCCAAAACCCGGCCCGGCCCGGACAAGGCTCTATGGCTTTTCGGGTTTTTTCGAGCTTTTTCGTTCTTTTATTTACAAACACAAAATTTACAATTCTCAGATGAATAATTAAAACAAAATATTTATAAAAATAAATCTAAATTGAAATGTATTATATCAAATCTAATTAATATTTAAAAGTAAAAGTTTGACAAAAAAAAACAAATAAAATTCAAATAAATTGTATTATCAAATAAAACATAAAATCAAAACACTTCAAATCTAGGTAGTAGAGTTTAGATTAGAATCTCCTTCATTGTTTTTTAAATCCTCATCACCATCAAGAGGTACAGATAAAAAAAAAAAAATATTAAGTTTTGACATGTATAAATTATATAGAAATGTCATTGAAAGTTTATAGATAATGATTTTTAAAATATGAAGTAAATATGGATGAATGATAATAGTACATGGATCACGAAATGTATAGAAAATATGTCAAATTATTATTTTTAGAAAGATAAATGTTTAAACAAAATCTCTAACTAATTAAAATAAAAAGTTTCGGGTTTTTCGGGCTAGCCCGAGCCCGATCGGGCTAAGCCCGAAAACACACTAGCCCGAATGGGCTTTAGCCTGAGCCCGCTGTTTTTCAGAATCGGGCCGGGCCGGGCCTCGGGCTTTGGCCCTAATTGACACCCCTAATTTAACCCCACATGTAAATTAATTTAGATGGAGCATATATATATATATATAGCGCCAAATCAAAGTATTATTTCTTGATAGTTTTTTTTTTTTTTAAAGGATATTCTATTGAAATTGCGAACGGAAGAGTTACAAGATGATGAAAATACAAAATAAGAACAACGAGATTACTAGAATGCAAAATAATGACCGCAAAGGATAGTAAAAGGCATATGCAGAAGACGAGTCTTGAAACCAAAAAGCCTTGACGAGCCCCAAGAAAATAGTGGCAGCCTCACAATACTCCGAACAGGAACAGCGGCAAAAGAATTAACAGTGGCAGAAACTAACACCCGAGAACAGACAGGGAAATGATTTTGCCGAGACAAACCACCAGCCCGAAACAAGAGAGCAACCCCATAATTCCACACAATCTTTCGAACCTAACTAGAGCACCCGAAGACCACAACACAGAACCAAGGAAAAACAAAAACCTCACCGGCGACAGGACCGCAACACAAACAACCAAACAGAAACCCAATCCTAGCCAACAACAGCACTCGCAACACATAAGCAACCAACAATAACCTTGGCTCAGATGAATCAAGCAAATCAACAGGCCGAAACCAGCACTAACCTAAGAGCCCAAACTCCACCAAAACACACAATAAGCTGAAGCTGTGAACTCCACATCAGCCTTTAACCGGCACAAAACAGGGGGCATGAGCCGAGGAAGCGACAAACATGAAGTTTCAGAGCAACAAGGCAAGATAAGAGAAAGAGAATCCTTAACCGCTACAAAAACCTGGACCCCGAAAACCGCAAACCGCATCAACTAAACCCCAAGAGATGCAGAGAGGAGAAGGAAGAAGCATCTAGACGGGGAGAAGAGGACA
>PKML01040483.1:0-11704 GCA_002933935.1 Eutrema yunnanense
TATTATGTTTATACATGGTTGTCGTGGTACATAAGAGAAGAGATATTAATCCGAATTTAAAATTTTAAGTGAGGTCTAAATTTAAAAACTCGAATATCTTCAAGTGATTTACACTTGGTTTCTTCCGACTCCATACTTCTAATGGAGTCACACCTTTCTCCAATGGCTTAGATGGTAATCTATTTTGCAAATAAGTTGATGTTGCAATAGCTTCATCCCAAAACTTGTTTGATAAACTCCTCTCCGTGAGCATCGATCTAGCCATTTCCACAAGCGTACGGTTCTGTCTCTCCGCAACACCGTTCTGTTGTGAAGTTTAGGGTGTTGTTACTTCACGATGTATGCCACTCTCTTGACATAGCTTGATGAATTCTTTTGATATGAACTCACCACCTCCATCCGTTCTAAGCCTCTTAATCCGAGTTTCTGATTGATTTTCCACATAAGGCTTAAATATCTTGAATTTTGAGAGCACTTCACTTTTGTTCTTCATAAAATACACCCATGTCATCCTTGAATAATCATCAATAAATGTTAGAAAATACTTACTTCCATTTATTGATTCGATTTGCATTGGACCACACACGTCCGAATGTATGAGTTCTAATACGTTGCTTGTATTGCTTTGAGAACTTCTTGGAAAACTCCTCCTTGATTGTTTTCCCATCTCACAAGACTCACATACACCTTTTATTACTTCAAACTTTGGAAGATCTTCTACAATCTTTAGCTTTTGCATTGTCTCCATCTTGTCATAGTTTACGTGACCAAAACGCTTATGCCAAAGATTTGTCTATTCTTCTTTCTCTTCGAATGCAACGTAAGCATCTTCACTTGATTTTTTCAACGTATTGGAAAACTCTTGTCTTCCATCTATGTGAGAGCAGAATCTCACAACCTCAATCTTTAGCGTTTTAGGTTGTATTTTTCGGGAGAGATAACAAAAAACTTGAGAGAAAAAATATGTATTATTGTTTATTGCCAAAAATTCGGTCCTCGACGTTATGACCGATATTTGAATCTTATACATGCTCAAAATATGTAACCGCTTAGTCCTTATTATACGTATTAAACACATACTTAATTTCGCAATCTAAGACTTTATTGCTGAGCTTGATCCTGGGGTTTTGAGTTGACATGTTTGACTGTTGTGATGCGACCTCCTGCTTCCAACGGCCTCGCCCTTTCCTACGTGATCGGTTTCATCCAGCTTGTAAGCCCGTTCCGCCAGATCTCATTGTAAGCTGGGCCTTCTTCATTAGATCTGTTTATTCAAGCTGGGCCTAGAGCATGAGATTTGGGCCCAACAGTTGCCCCCAACATCCTTGTTAATTTATTATTGAGGATGCGGTGCAACGATCTCGGGCCCTGATTCACTTTCTAGTCAGCGCAATCTTTGCAACCTCGGATCTTTAATTGATTCCTTGCGTGCTCAAATGCCGAGTTTGCTGGGATCTTGCATTGACTGCGTGACTTTTAAGGGAGGTGACAAAGCGAGTGGATGAGTGGGTAGTGGATATAAATGGGCGGTTCACGTTGCTTCAACTTCCCACGTCGCTTCAACTCCCCACTTGCCAAGGTAATGATATATATATATATATATATATATATATATATNATATTTACTCTTTTTTTTATGTCTTTGATTTAAGATGTCTCCTCTTCCTTTTACTTTTAACCGAGAAGTCTTTGCGAAAATTCCTTCCCCCATTGAACCCGGTAAAAAATTCTCCTCTCATCCTCGATTTTCCGCGTTTTTTGCGATGGCTTCCTTTTCTCAGCCGGAACTTTTTCCCCCTCTAGCCACTCGGTTTGATTCTCACACGAAGAGTACGATCTCGCCTGCTGAGCTTGCAAACATCTATGCTCTATGTGGACTCAACTTCGGCGACCTCATCGTTTCGTCGGCTGATAGCTCTCCGGAAACTCCTCTGGAGGGTTATGCATGTGGTTATGCCGCGTTCTTCTTGAAGTGCCGCCTGACTTTTCCTATCCCGGCAGCTCTTTCTAACATCGTCGGCGACCTCGGGCTTGCCCTTCCTCAGCTCATGCCCAGTGCGATGAGAATCCTTGTCGCGCTCTGGGTTCGCTCTAAGGAAACCGGGGTGGTGCTCGACACATAAGTTTTTCGTCAGCTCTTTAATGTTAAGGCGAACTCGCATCTTCGCGGATCCTATTATTTTCCGGCGAAGGTTAATCGGTCCGTTTTTAAATTCAACGTGAGGGATGACAAATGGTGGGAGCAGTGGTTCTATTTCAGAATCTCGAGCCAATTTGTCGAGGGCGAGTCGATACTCCGGCATTCCTGGGCTCAGATTACTGGTCAGCATGAACCCTAGGAAGCCGGCTCGGGTGCCCATCTTCCTCTGTTCCTTAACTGTTTTTCTTTTGGTTTTGATTTAATTCTTCCCTTTTGCAGAGTCTATTGATTCTTCAAAGATAGTGACGGCTGAAGTTCGACGGCTTATTGAACTCATCAAGGAGGAGAGCTCCGACTGGAAACGATTCACTGCTGATCGGATTCAGGAAGCTCGTGATCGTCGAGCCCATGGGCTACCCGTCACAACTGCTCTCCGGCTCGCAGGTCTGTTTACATGTGCGCATAGAAATTTCTTCCTGGATCATGATTCTTTCTTTGTTCTGACCATTGTTCTTGTCTCTGCAGATTCTCGGTCTCCATCTCCCCCCCCTCAGATTAACATTTAGGCTCCTCTTCCATCTATTATCCCGAGACTAGAGGCTGTTGCTAAAGATCTTGCTTGTGTTGAGGTTAATCTTACGACCAAATCCCAGGTGCCATATACAGTTCCTGCCACTTCCCAGATTGATCTGACCCATAGTGACAGTTTCACCGAATCCAACAAGATGGTTCCTAAGAAGCCCCAACGCCTTTCATACAGGGAGAGGATGCGACTGTGTACTGCCCTGATGCCAGCTGGTGTTCTTGACAAAAAGGTCCAGGAGGCCCTTGGCAATTCTGCCCGTTTCGAGACCTCGCAGCACGAAGATCCCAAAAAGGATGATCATCATGAGTCTGCGACTGATCATGGCGATGGTGGCAACTTGCCAATGGGTGGTGATGAGGCTGCTCAACAAAATATGCGAGCTAGGAGCTCTCATAAGTCAATCTCCAGGGTGTCCTCTAGGGAGCCCAGCCACTTTGCGGAGCATCAATCTCGCTCTAAGCGATCTCGTGGCGATGGGTTTGAAGGTGAGGAAACATCAAGGAGGCACGTGGCACCTCGTTCTCAGGGTGGTGGAGGCAGTTCTCCGAATGTCTTTAGGTTCGACTTTGATGGACCGTAAGCATTCGTTGAGAACAGCTCCCTGCTTGCGAATCTCTTTAGGCGTGTCAATCCTTCCTCATGCTTCTTGCCATCCCTTAGGAACATGAAGAAACCTGAGAGCTATATTCAATTCGCGAATGCGATGGGCCAGGTAGCCTCGGCTATCCTTACTTTACTTTTATTATTATTTTTTTTTTGCTGAATTTTTGTGCTCCTTTTTCAGGCTATTTCTGCCGCCAACGAGCTGGTTAACTCATTTGAGCATGATCTCCGTTCTACTACCCAGCCCGAGGAGGTGGAGAGGGCAGCTAGGACCATTGCTGACCTCGTTTCTGAACGAGATGAGCTGGTGAGGAGAGTTACTCGAAACGAGGAGAAGATGGCTGAGGTTACCCTTTTGGAAAGTCAGGTTAAGGACCAAACTGCTTTGGCCAAGAGATGGGAAGATTCTGCTCGGGAGGCCCAAGCTCGGGTTTCCGTGCTGGAGAAATTAGGTGAGGATTTGAGGGTGGATCTCCGAGTTGCCGAAGGGCGAGCTGGGACTGCTGAGGTTGGCTTGCGCTGAGCCAGTGAGAGTATAGTAGGCTTAAGAGTTCAGATTGAGAAGGTTACAGAGGATTCGAAGAAGCTTGCCAAGAGGTAGAAAGAGATGGTGAAGAAAGCTGAAAAGTCTGCGAGGAGGGAGATATCTAAACAATATCACACCATTTTTTAGGGATAAATGATAAATGGGAGAAAAAAAAGATCGAGGTTGACACCGAGACTCAGGTTATGGAGTGTAAATCCAACATCCTTCTTCTTGATGAGATTATTAACCAGACTATCAATGATTTTGAGGCTGAAAGGAAGGGTATTGAGGTTGAGAAGCTGAGGTTGGACGCGGAGGTTGCCATCGTCCAGGTATCAGATTTTTCCCTGAGTAAACTTGATATTCCATAGATGACTCGGTTACGCTGCCTGTTGCTGGGCCAAGTGCACCATTAAGTGATCAGTTGGACCTTGGTTCTCAGGAGCTTAGGAAGGAGTTCCCTCTGCCCTTGGATCAACCTGTCCCGAATGTTAAACCAGCTGAACCTGCTTGCTAAAGACTCCTTTACTCTTTTCAACTCTTGTTGTTCTTCGAACTTGGTGCATGGGGAGGCTTTTAAACCCGTTTATGTTTATTGTTGAACTCGTTATACCCTGACGGGTTTTTTGGTTTGAACTTATGCTCCCTTGAGGAGGCTTTAATTATTATGATTTCTTTTAAAGATCTTCTGTTTGTGTGTGTTTTTATGATAACTTTTGCCATTTAGAGGCTGATATTTTTAGATCAGAGGCAGTTTTTCAACCAAAGATCCAGGTCGTTTATAGACCTTGCTTCCAGGTCATTTAGAGACCATGGGAGCAGACCAGACGGTTTTAAGACGCAAGGTCGAAGCCGTTTAGAGGCAGGCATGCAACCTGAACAGTTTAGACGTGGATGTGGTTGTCATTTAGAGACTAAGGAGGTTGTGACCTTGTAATTTAGACACAAAGTGAAGTCATGCTAGCTAGTAGCATGCTCTAGCTCGTCAGGCTGTTTATTTATGGGTAAAGCTTTTAACTTGTGAAGTAGGAGTTTAGGTCTTCAAGCTGCATTTAACATGCTTGTTGGGAGAGAGATTTTTATTTTATTTTAATAGTTGTACCCTTGTGAGGTTGCCTACGTATCCTGAGAAAGGATCAAGCCTTTCGTAGTTTGATTTTTACAAGTATCTTTTTAATGATAGTACTTCTTCAAATTCATGGCATTCCATGAGTTTCTTTCGGGTGTGTTTTCGTGCACCCTGGCGAGCTTGTATACGCCGTTCTTTACTATCTCAGAAATTCGGTATGGACCTTCCCAGTTGGTACCCAATTTTCCAGCATTCCTTTCTCTTGTGTTTTCATAGGTTTTTCGTAAGACGAGCTCGCCGACTTGAAACCTTCGCTGTTTAACCTTTGAATTGTAGTAGCGTGCTGCTGCGTGTCGGTAATTTTGAAGATTGACGAGTGCTCGATCTCGACGCTCATCGATTATATCGAGTTGGTCGAGAAGCATTTCGTTATTTAGTTCCTCGTTCACTGGACACATATCTACTCTCAGACTGGGGACTGCGACCTCAGCGGGGACTATGGCCTCAATCCCATAAGCCAAGGAGAATGGTGTTTCTGAGGTTGCTTTGCGAGGTAAGGTCCGACAAGCCCATAATACTCCGGGGAGTTTGTCGGACCATTTTTGCTTTTTAGCATCCAATCTTTTTTTGAGATTGCTCAATATTAGCTTATTTGCTGCCTCGGCTTGCCCGTTGCCTTGAGGGTAACATGGAGTCGAGGTTGTCAGCCCGATTCCGTGATCTCCACAGAACTCGAGGAACTGATTTGAGATGAATTGTGAACCGTTATCGGTTACAATCTCGTACGGGACTCTGTGCCGGCAGAGTACGTTTTGCCATACGAATTCCTGAACGTGGTTTGCTTTAACCTGCTGGATCCTGCCTCTACCCATTTGGTGAAGTAGTCAGTGAAGACGAGTAGGAAGCGACACCTCCTTTTTCCCGAGGTCACCATAGGTCCTACTATATCCATAGACCACTTCATAAAGGGGTATGGAGATGAAATGGAAGATAAATTTTCAGTGGGCTGATGCAACGTGGGAGCATGCCGTTGGCATTTGTCGCACGCTTTAGAATGTTCTTAGCAGTCAGCGACCAAGGTGGGCCAAAAATACCCTTGCCTTTTGATCATGATGAATAGTGCCCTTCCTCCTGAATGGCTGCCACACGAGCCTCCATGTACTTCTGACAATATCGTAAAAGCTTCGAGCCCGTGGACACATACCAGGTAGGGGCCATTCATACTTCGCTTATAAAGGCGGGGACTGATTATACAATATCTTGAAGCTATGGTTTTAGGCTTGCGAGCTTCCCACTTGCTGGGGGAAGCTTCTCCCCCCTCAATGTATTGTATAATTACTGCTCGCCAGTCAACTCTTGCAATCATTTTTTCGCGGAGAGAGACATGCCTGGCGTTGATATATCATGGTTCTTACCCTGTTTAGACCATAATATAAGTCCTTTTTATAGAGTCTTTCCAGTGTTTTGTAGTCTTTTAGAGTCTTTTACAGGTCTTAGCACGTTTGGAGCATTACTGGAGCTTTCTGGAGAAATTTGGAGCAGAAGCTGAAGTCGTGTTGCTGAGTACCTGATTTCACGACAAGCATCGATCGATACCCTCTGGTATCGATCGATACCCATCGCAGCAAGACACGACCCACGAGTTTTCCAAGACTTGAAGAATTGCAAAAGTGCCCAGAAGTCTTTAATAATTACAAGAAGACCCCAAGTCGTGATTTAGGTTATAAATAGGATTTTACAGCCACCTGTTTAGGCTATGCTTTATTTCTGTGTTTGATTTTACTTTGGTTTTAGAGAGACAAGTCTGAATCTCCCTTCGTCCGAGATCAGATCTCTAAACCCTTCTTTCTATTCTATTGATGATTTATTCAAACATATTGATTGTTTCATTTCCTATGTCTGAGTAGATCCACTTTAGGTTTAGGGTTTTCTCATAAAGGATTTCTCTGAATGCTAGGTTGATTATCTGTTTAGGATTCACCATCTGAATTAGTTCTTCGGTTACGTTGTGTTCAAAGCTTGTTCTAGATTAGCTACCTAGAATATAGATTTTAGGATAATTGATTAGGCACGACAGTGCGATTAATTACCTGATAGAACCTAGGTGAGCAAATTGATTATTCGCAAAGAGATTTGGTTTAATTGATTTGTGAACATATCAAACATGTTATTAA
Source organism: Eutrema yunnanense (assembly GCA_002933935.1). Taxonomy (NCBI): domain Eukaryota; kingdom Viridiplantae; phylum Streptophyta; class Magnoliopsida; order Brassicales; family Brassicaceae; genus Eutrema; species Eutrema yunnanense. The sequence continues at coordinate 7,099 of PKML01040483.1, forward strand.
AGCTGATTTAGACTTTAGGATTCGCAAAGAGATTTGGAATTCTTAGGATTTAGATTTAGATAATTCTCGCAACGACAGTTGGTTAATTGTACTTTAGTGATTTGAGTTCAAAAACTGCGCTAAATCTGAATCATGCTAGTTAGTTTATCTACATTCATTGATTTCCTGAAAAAAACCCTGGGCCTATATTTTACCAATTGATTTACAACTCCTTTAATTTCTGCATTGCTTTTAATTACATCTGTTTGGCTTAGCTTAATTCGACACTTCATAATCTATTGTGTGATCTCTGTGAGTCTTTGTGGTTCGACCCCTACACTTACTACAACTACTGCTTTAGTATCTTAGGGTATTAAATTGAGCATATCAATTTTGGCACCGTTGTCGGGGACTCAATTCGCCATTAGATTTTAGTTTAGAATTTCGACTAAGTTCGTCGGTATCGATCGATACTCTGTAGTATCGGTCGATTCTCGTCGTCTTCTTTTGTTGGTATCGATCGACACCACTTGGTATCGATCGACACTCAACGTATTTTTCTGGTTACTTACGTGCCTTGTCTAGTGTTTTGTTTGCAGGTGTATGCCTGTTCGTGAAACCAGGAGCAACAAGAGCACACAACTAGTTGAACTGTCACTGGAACAGCTAGCGCTTGTGGAACGCACAAATAGAAAGACCAAGCAAACATCAGGGATGAACAACCCAGTGGTTTTAAGAGCTGATGAAGCTGGAATTCTGAGAGACCAAGAGGGTCATGTGTGTAATGAGAGAGGGCAGCGACTTGATGAAGCTGGAAACATCGTTGTCCCTGCTCCTGTTATTGAGATTGTCGCGCCAGCTGGGCACGCCAACGTTGGGAATGCTGCAGGTGATCGAGGTAGAACACTTGCTGAGCACAACAGGCCTGATCAGTTCTATGCCAATCGATCTGCGATTCGCATCCCAACTTTTCAGAGGAACGACTTCGAGCTGAAACCTGCGTACTATGCTCTTGTAAGTCAGAGCCCATTCCATGGCCTACCTCATGAGCATCCCATGGATCATATCGAGAGGTTCGAGGACTTGGTCACTGGAATGAAGTACAATGGAGTGCCCAACGAGTTCCTATTTTGCAAACTCTTCCCATACTCTCTTGGTGGAGACGCTGCTTATTGGCTGAAGCAGCTAGCTCCTGATTCTCTAACTACATGGGATGAGACGAAGAAAGCATTCATGTGCAACTTCTATGAAGATGCGAGATCTGAAGAGCTCAGGAACAAGATCTCCCAGTTTTCTCAAGGTTCAACAGAGGGACTCAAGGCTGCTTGGATTCGTTTCAAGTCATACCAGAGGGATTGTCCGCACCATGGGTTCAATCAGGTTCAGCTGCTGGGCACATTTTACAGAGGAATCGATTGGAGGTACCAGATGGCTCTGGATACTACGAGTAATGGAAATTTCAACACCAGGTATCCAGACGATGCAGTCGTGCTAATTGAGAACTTGGCGTCTAGCAATAGCACCAAGAATGCTGACTTCGAGGGGAAGAAGCAAGCTGGAGGAATCGATGCATCGCAGATTGCTGAAGTTCAAGCCAAGCTGGACTTCCTGATCGGGAAGAATCAGACAGCAGTCCATTTTGCTGCTGCGAATGAAGTGGAGGATTGTAACTACGTTGGTGGTTCTAGATTTCAGGGTCATCAATTTGGGAACAACAACAACAGGAACTTCAACAACAACACTCGGAATTACGGGAACTCTTCGTACCAGCCCGTTCCTCCAAAGTCCGCAGACAACGAGATGAAATCCATGATGGAACAGATTCTTCTGGGACAACAGAAATTGCAAGTGGATTTCAATAGGAAGCTTGACCATCTGTACTCTGATCTGAATGGGAAAATCGAGGCTATTAATACCAATTACAGGATGCTGGCAACGCAAGTGGCTCAGTTTGCTGCAAACATCAAGGGAAATACAGTTCATCCACACGACGCACACGTCAATGCCATCATCTCGAATGCAGGAAATTTCGATGAGGAGCCTGAAATCGCCAGGGCATCGATCGATACCATCAAGTGTCGATCGATGCCGGTTACAATTCTGAAACGGGATACTTCAAAAACCCGTGTATCGATCGATACCCCATTGGTATCGGTCGATACTGAGGCGATTTCTGAGGAGACAACTGAGACTTCGACTGTGGCGCCCAAGGTAGTTGTAGAACGAGTGTATATACCCAGGATGCCTTATCCTATAGTTCCTAAGCTGACAAGGGAGGAATGGGAGATTGCTAGATTAAGGTATTTGCTGGATAACCCGAACGTGAAGCTTCTTTCTGATGACGATGTATCTGCCAGGAACGATTCAAAATCGGCAGTATCGATCGATACCCTTGTTTTTCTTAGAGTCATAAAATAAAAAAAATTTGTCGTTTTATTGAGTCAAAACTTGTTGGAGATGATGATCATGTGCTTGAACCTATTGATTTGATTTTGTTTTTGAGTGCACAGTGTTATAGGATCGGTTCTAGATTGACTAATGAAAAATCTAAAGACTGACCAGTTGACTAGAAAAATCCATTTCTCCAGCAGAGTTCTTCTGAAGCCTGAGCCAAATTTTTGCACTTCATCGATGTGGTTAGTGTTTACAGAGCTTGATTCATCATTCATATCTGACAAAGGAACCCATATGTTTAAAGTAATGGTATCTCTCTCCCCTGTTATAAGTTGATAAATAAGAGCATAAAAGATGAAATGATTTTCTTCTGAGTAGAGGGCTAGGAAAATTTCCAGCGATCCCATTATTCTACTTAAGAGGGAATGATCACACAAAGGTTGAAAGCGAGGTTAGGAAAATTTTCTGTGATACCACTATTCGCCTAAACCTTTGATACATAGAGAGGGAAGAACCGGGGATTCGGTGGCAAATACCATCAATACTCGCGTTTCGGACCTTGATGTGTATATGCAGATCTAAAAAAAAAAAGAACATAATAAGAAATAAGTCTGGGGGAAATAAAGTGATACAAAAAGTGTGAAATTGGATGGTTCCTTGTCATGATATTGTATGGTAAAGAATTGATATGTGCATATTCTACATGTATTTAGAACGCATTTCATATAGATTTAAGATCATTTACTTGGATCTTCATTGCATATTATACTTGTTTTGTCTCATTTAGAGTCTTAGGGTTCTCATACTAGGTCCTAGAGTGTCTTGCATGTTTTGGAGTCCTTTTCAGGTGTTAAACGAGGAGAATTCGTCACCCGAGGAAAGGAGACAGAGACCATACCGAGCATCGATCGATACCACGTGTGACACCGAGCATCGATCGATACCGATGCTCCTGCTCGGTGTCACAGCTCGGTATTGCCACAGGAAGATCCCGGGGGAAATGGCCCTTAATACGGAGTTGTGATACCGAGGAGTGACCTCGGTATCCACTGAAGAACAAGCCCGATACCGAGGCCACTGCTCGGTATTGGCTCATCGGTGTAAAAACCCATGCTCAATACCGAGCAGTGATACCGAGGGTATCGATCGATACCAAGCCTTTTTTTATCCATTTAAACCGGGTCGGTACTCGGTTTGTTCTGGGTCGACCCGGTTCGTCACTATTCACTATTTAAGCCCAAAAACCTAATTTGGAAGGGCTAAGTCTTTTTCTAAGCAAAAACCCTCTGTAAGAGTGATTTGTAAGAGATTGATCATTTTTATTTATGCAATTTGAGTATTGTTTTCTTGATTTAATCCATCTATCTTCTACTTTCTAATCATTCAATCATCTTGATCATGAGCTTTAACACCTCTTTCCTTGGATTTGTTAAACCCATGATGATTAGTGAGTAGTCTTAAGGATCTTGGGATGAGGTAGATTAGGGTGATCTAGGGTTTGATTAGTGGTGTTTAGGATTAGATAATCTTATATTCCTTCTTGTCTAGAGTCCCTAATGCTAGATCTAGCTTGAAAGAGTGGGTCTAGATCATAAGGCATTTCATGAACACCAAGTGTTTGATGAAATGCCAAGACCAAAATAGACAAGAGATTTATGTTCCTAACCTAAGACATTAATTGTTTAGGGTATATCTTTGGTTGATCTTGTTATGATTCTTAATGCTTGCTGATTGATAATCCACAAATGATGATTTGCTAATGGGTTTGATAATTAGCATAGTGATTAGTTGCTTGAAAGAGAACTAATCTAGATTAGAGATCTATTACCTAGGAATTAGCTTCTTGAGTAAGTGAACACCACTAATTAAGCTTGGATCATCCTATATCATTAACCTTATCTCTTGTTCCGCTTTTATTATTTGGATTACATCTTGCTTAGTTGTTTTACTTGTTTAATTTGGATACTTAATCACAAAGCTCCTTTTTATTAGCTTAACTTGCTTTAATGCCTTGCATTCTTAGTGGTTAGGACTATTCCCAATATTGGATTCGATAACCTCTTACTACATCGTTTAGAGGGTATTGATACCTCTTTGGATTGCAAAATCCTTGTATCAATTTGGCGCCGTTGCCATATTGGGATTTGTTTTAACATTAAGGTTTAGGCTCTTTGTGAGATTAAGCTTTATTTGCTACAAAGTTACTAATCTTGTTTGCTTTCCATTGCTCTCT
>PKML01040553.1:0-20018 GCA_002933935.1 Eutrema yunnanense
GTTCTTTTCTTACTTCAAGGATTTGGTTGGACAAGAAGTGACGGTTGAGCTCAAGAACGATTTAGCGATAAGAGGGACTCTTCATTCAGTGGATCAGTATCTGAATATCAAGCTCGAGAACACTAGGGTTGTTGATCAGGACAAGTACCCTCACATGGTAATTTCTTCTTCTTTATATTGATTTCCTTAGTTTGGGGATTTAGGGTTTATCGGCTGCGCACGATGAATTTGGCCTTTTTTATTTGTTGTGTTCTTTAGTGGTTTATCCAGTAGTAAAAGGTGTGATTTTGATTCCTGGTGTTACATAACTAGTTAGGCTTGTTGACGAATTTGAAAGCTTAATGCTCGGCTCTTGCAGATATGTTTAACCCATTAATCGTTCTTGTTTTTCCCACTTACCTTTTCTATGGGGCGTATTCTTATCTCGTGCTTTTGCTATGGCCAACGTTGAGAAACTTTGAGGTGATTTTGATTCGATTTACAAACGCAAAGGGACAGTCTAAAGGGACAAGTTTGTAACTATTTTGGTACCTATTTACATGGTTTATCGAGATTCCTGTGTGTATACTGCAATTTGTGTAGCCATTGAGATTTGTCAAGTCTGCTCAAAAGTACAATGTCTTTGCAATTTGTTTGCGGAATGATACTCGGTGTTTTTAGCTTAATATCGGTATCTTTGGCACTCGATTTCCTCTTCTTGTCACACTTTAAGACTCTTTCCTCTTAAGAATTTTTTTTCCGCTAGCTTACGGTTTTGCTCTCCTAAATTGTGTAGCTTTCGGTGAGAAATTGTTTCATCAGAGGATCAGTGGTAAGGTACGTGCAGTTACCTCCTGATGGAGTCGATGTTGATTTACTTCACGATGCCGCCAGAAGAGAAGCTAGAGGTGGATGATTGCGCCAAACAGTTGTATCTCCAAACTTAAACTGTTGGTTAACAAGACTTGATAACTTTTTTCATTTTCGTGTAATGGCTTGATGTGGTTCCATTATCTTTATGAAAGGAGAATCTGTTTTCTTTTAACTCTTTGATGAAAAGTTTTTAGAGTCTACAAGGAAATGCCTTTACTCAGTCCTTTAGTTTCTTCTCTCTTAGATAAAAAGCAAGCAGAGGAAAAACTTTAGGACTCATTAAGAGGAACTTAATTAGTGAAAAAAGAGTAATTGTCTATGTAGCTAGTGTAACGCGTCATAGGATTAGTGTCCATGAATGGTCTGGTTTGCCAATTGGGAGGGAAAACAGGTGCAGCCATAGGCGGATATGGTGAAATGTGAGCACCATTATACATTGTGGCTGGAGACATATATTGGTATGGCTGAAATGGACCACCAGCACCAGATTGGTATGGTTGAAATGGACCACGACCACCACCAGATTGGAATGGCTGAAATGGACCGCCACCACCATACCGTCCATACATTGGTGCGTTCGAAAATGCCGGATAACAGCCTCTTGGGGCTGCGGATATGCGCCACCGGTTTGAAGGATTGGTCCCACCATGGTTTATCATCGACCTAGCAGCGGTGTAACAAGGCGGATTAACACCATGATTCGGGCTTAACAAGTTTTTAATATGACCCTTCTCTGTCTTTGTACTTGTGTGTCGCCATGTGAGGATGTTCTTTTCCTTCTTATCCTTCTGGTCTGAAGTTCCATGAGATCCTTTTTCCTCATTGGAATCTGTTTTCGGATTCTCATTCTCTGGAACTCTCTGTTTTTGTTCCACATCCTCTTCATCAGACTCCTCTGTTCATCAGAAATTCAGAAACTTTAGATTTGCGAAGCTTTAGTAAGCAAACTTTTGATGGGAACAAAAACACTTACCTTTGAGTATCTTCGATTTCTTCATCTTCTTTGATTTAGCCTGACATTTTGAGCAGCAACCGTTGTTCATTTTCCAGATCACGGTTCTGCTGCTTTCGATGAAAAACAAAAGAGAATGAAACACGAAGAACTTTTTTGGGGTTTACTTATAGAATCGGTTATGTAATTGCTCAAGATTACAAACCCTAAGCATCCGTATCTTATCTTTAGTACATAAATTAAAATAAAATATTCTATCTTCATACTCCTAAATCCTGGGGAAAATCTTCTTTCCATATATATTATGAAAGAAGAACTTTTGAATCCATAGAAGGCATGTTTCATGGACACCTCGTATCAGAACGAATAGTGATTTGAGGAGATCTTGTACATAAAGATATTAAGCTTTGGATACAAGAGAAAGTGTTGTTAATGTATGTATATCAAATATTGTGTGAAAGTCATTGATTTGATTGAATATTCTTATTGGAAATATGATAACACGATAATAACATATACAAAGATCATAACTTGAGTTCTAAGCAGTAGAATTAATGGTTTCAAAAAGGGTACAACTGTACGGCTTCATCTCATACACTACCAGTTGCTTCATCTCATACACTACCAGTTGCTTCATCTGTTCTTCTGCTACAACTGTCTCGCCTTCGACAGAGAAAAACCTGGGGAAAGGAAGAGCTGTGTCGACCAATCGCCTCCATTTGCTTCCATCGGGAAGTGAAGGTAAGATTACATTCTCAGGATGATCACCTGCATTGAATCCAATGAATAGATCATTGTTCTTTGACTCGGTTGGCTCAACCAATGACGCGGTTTCTTCTTCCTCTGACTCTGCTTTGATCCCCAATGCCAAGAATTTGGAATTAGGGTCTTCCCAACTCGGAGTTGTTTGGTCATTTGCATACCAAACAATGTTCTCAGGTTTCAAAAAGTTTCTCCTTTGAAACACATCGCTTCTCCTTGCTCTAACCGAAGTCATGAAAGAGATGAACTGCGTGATCTGTACACCGAAAGCTGAAGCTAACATGTTCCAGTCAAAGGGTTTCCGTGATTTTAACAAAGGCGAGCCCTTTGTAGAGATTCCACATTCATCTCCCATGTTGAGCACCGGGATTCCAAGTGAAATGTACTGTATAAACAAGAAGTTGCGGATTTGTTTTAGCCTTCTTTGAAGAACAGCTGATTTATTTGTTGCTCCTTCTTCCCCGCAGTTCCAACTTAGCTCTGAAGCTAGCTCAGGGCCACTGAAACTGACTAAGTCAACAAGAGAGAGTCCCGAGTTTCTGGAAATGTAGTTGAAGGAGAAAGCCGGACCTCTTCCATGGGTAAATATGTCACCACTTCCACAAATTCTTGTAGCCAGATCGCTAAGAACGCCTCTTCCCCTCACAAAGTTCCTTACATTTCGACAATATCTTGTATTGAGTTCCGCCCATCGCTTCCAATGAGGGAACCGTACTTCCTTTGGCATCATCATGTCATGTGGATCCCAGAAATCAGCAATTAGTTTTGTTTCCGCGAGCAGCGGATCAAAAGCTATTGCTTCAACCAAGGGAGGACGAGAAAGGTGTTCACCGTGAACGCCTCTCAAGAGAGAGGAAGCATTGATGAAACAAAATCCATCCACATGAAACTCAGTTACCCAATAACGCAGGCTCTCCAAAATCAACTGCTGAACAACAGGATAGTTACAGTTCAAGTAACTTTTGGAATCTAAATCATTAGCCCTTCCCTTATAATAATAGCAACTGTCATCAATCCCGCGAAGAGCTCCAGACTCAGCAGTATGTGTAAAAACTACTTCCAAAAGTACCTCAATCCCCTGACTGTGCAATTTCTTTACCATCTCTTTCATTGAGTTAACTGCGGATTCGTGGCCATTGGAAGGTCCATACATGTCCATCGGTGAAAAGAAATGAAATGGATAGTAAGGACCTTTTTGCTCGGAGAATGAAAATATTGGCTCCAAGAGAACAGCGTTAGTTCCAAGGGTTTTCAAATGGTTCACTTTCTCAGCTACACCCGAAAAAGTCCCTGCTACATTAGTGGGCAATTTGCAGGATTTGTGTTGTGTAAAACCCTTTACATTCAACCGGTAAACAATGAGTTTCCCTAGTGGTATGTTTGGAGACACATCTTTCCCCCAATCAAAAGAAGAGTTTTTGAATAAACTTCCAAGAAACTTCTGAGAGACAGATTTCCCAATAACTGTGGCATACGGATCCAAAACAATTTTCTCAGCTTCAACATTGACTTCTTCTTCAGAGTGAACAATTTCCTTGCAACGGTACCCATATTTCACAAAATCCCATGTGTTCTCAACTGAGGCATGCCAAACATCACCTGTTCGGTTGACATAAGGATCGAGATCAAGCTCTAACGCAGGTTTGTCGGTTGTGCTATCATCATACAAGCATAAAACCACGCCCGTTGAGTGTCTTGAAAAGAACGCGAAATTCCAAGAGCCATTATCTGGCCCAGAAGAAAGGCCTAATGGCAATGGATGACCAGCAGTAAAACCAACCGGGACACAGAAGTTAGCATCCCTGTGTGTCAGCATTTCTAGACCGTTCGGATTTTTTCCTGACACTAACTTCAGATGAAATGATAGGTAGAAAGGAGATTCGTTCCCATCAAATTCTAGCCCTAACATTAATTCAGACAAGGAGCTCTTCACAAATGGAGTTTCTGTTGTGTGGGTTTGTGATTCTTGGGAAGAATTTTCGAAATCCAGAGGCAAGAAACACGAAGAATCAGACCTGTATACACCCCAAACCATCACCAGTCTACTCTTATCGTCACCACTTAGTTCTAAAGATGAAACATAAACCATAATGCTGTACTTTTCTCTCTTCTTTTCAACTTTAACTTTAACAAGAGCACCAGATTTCGTCCTGAACAAATAGGATATTACCTTCTTTTGGTCATCGGCCTGAGCACTTCTAGTAGATACCTGTTCCCTCAGCTCGATAGAAGTCTTTGAAGCACAAATCTTACTCATCTGATCCCCCAGTAAACGTTTTCTTGTAACTATCAGTGTCTCAGATCCCGGTTTCGTCTTGTTCATACCAGTAAAAAACCTAGCAGAAGGAAACTTCCATGTTCCAGTGATGCTATCATTGAGACAACAAGATCCTATCCCAACTGATAGTGACCAAGCAGCCATTATTTAAACAAAGCAGAAAGCTTCTCTCGTCTCCCAAAACTTTAGCAATCCAAGCAATTAATAATCCCTGAAATCACAAGTAAAACAAAATCTTATGAAGTTTTTATGTGGTATTGTTATAGTTAAGAAGGGAGATCAAACACCTTAGCTCTTGATAAAAAATTGAATGAAAGAAAGCAGAAACCAAATCACACTCTAGTTTTTGGATGAGTTTCACAAACGAAACTAGATCCCTATAAACAAGAAACAACAAAACCCAAAAGATAAAAGGAATAGAAACCCTAACGTAACAAGGAAAGAAAATAGAAGAATCCTAACGTATCTATGATCTAATTGAAACAAAAGCTCCAAGCAATTGATCTGAGATTCAACTAATTTTAGATAGACACAATTATCAGCAATAATTGATCAGGAAAAATCTCTCCACCTTTAACGAGATGTAGCAGAATGAGCTCGAATCAGCTAACAATCCACCATAAGAAAACCACTAATCGAATCAGCTAAACCGTCATCTCAAAGCTAAATCCACACAAGACCCAATCAGCAAAAATTTCCCTTTTTTACCATCGGCATTTCAAATTTCAAGTAGTAGAATCAACAAGAATAATAAGTCTCAGGATCAAGAAAAATCGAAGCACGAAGAAAAAGAAAAAGGGAAACACAAGGAAGCGTAAAGAAGAGACGAACGTCTTAAAAAGTCGAGCTTACTGTCGCATAAGCATCATCACCGCCATTGAAGCAGAAAACGAGATTCTAAGAGAAGATTTTCGCAGTGATTGAAACATAGATATCTGAGAATATCCATCTGATGAAATGGAGTCTGTCCGTCCGTGAGTTTATGTTTTGTCTTGTTCCTTTTTGAAGTTTTATGACTTAACTCAACGGACCAAGTTTAAGCCTTTTTGTTTTTATAACATATTGTCGCATAATGAAGATATTTGATTGACAATGATTTATTCTATCATTGTGTATCATAATATATTTGTATTCAGTTTTTTTTTGTCGAAAAAGAAACCAAAAACCTGTCTCCTATTGTGATGCACGTCAAATATGCTTATTAAATATCGATTCTTAGTTTTGAACTCGTTTCTATCTACCAGACATCATATATTATTGACACACCACACCTTGTACTCTAACCTTACTATTTAAAAAAAAAAAAAAAAAAATTTCTCTCATGATAGAATTTTTTATCTATATTATATTATGATTTTAGCTACACATAATTTTTGATTTTGATTTTCTTAGAACGTGTAACTTGTTGCCAAAAAATGTAACTTTAAAACTCATTAAAAAGTCTAAATTTTTCTTGAAAAATAATTATTCTTATTTTGAGTAAAAACAGTTTAAATTTTGTATATACTATTACAATTAACTTGTAATTTTTTATTATCTTAAATAATTTGTAACTATTAGAAAAATGTTTTTTGATCCATTTAATATATTTTAACGTGATAATTGTTTTCCATATTTCTTAAAAAGTAACAACTGCTCCATTAACTATATGTTAATATATAATTTTATATTCATCCAATTTCTATTCAATTTTTTTTATTGTGTTGTATTTTTCTTGTTTTTTTTTTTGTAAATTTTTTTTTGATGAAATAAGATAATTATAAAAAGTGTGTTAATTAATTGAGTCATCAACTTTAGTGTAAGTGTTATTCTCTCTTTTTTTAATGAAAAATAATTATTATTACAAAGTGTGAATTAATTGAGTCATTAACTTTAGTTTTAGTTTTCTTTTGTTACTGATGTGGACACTTTTAGATTGAAAGAAAACTCTTCTATTATATAATAGATTATCCTCGTAATGAAAAGGAATAAAAGTATATTTGGAGGGAAAGAAAAAAAGGAAAAGGAAAGAGAAAAAGAGTAATTCCGTTTTGAAAGTGAACCTAACATATATATACGTGTAGAGAGAAGAAAAGAGCCCTAATTTGTATTGCGCAGCGCCGTCTGATGAAAGTTGGAAGAATGACGACGAGGATGTGCGATCTTCCACATGATTTGGTTGGTGAGAAGATACTCAGGAAGGTTCCGATAACATCTCTGAAAGCAGTGCGATCCACTAGCAAATTATGGGACGCTTTATCCAAAGAATGGATTTTGGGTCAAGCAGCAAGGCAGCCGTTTTTGGGGTTGATGACGATGGAGTCCAAGGTTTGTTCGTTGAGATTCCATCTCCACAAAGACCAAGACTTGGTTGATGTATCTATGAAGCAGGTAGATTTGCTTAATCAAGTCGAGGTATCTAAAGTTTTTCACTGCGACGGCTTATTGTTATGCGTCGCCAAGGACAATTCGAGGCTCGTGGTGTGGAACCCATACCTGGGGCAAACAAGGTGGATCGGACCCAGAACAATTTTCCACAGACATGACATTTATGCTCTCGGATACGACAACCACCACCGTAACCACAAAATCTTGAGATTTTTGGATTATTACTACGAAAAACACTTGTTCGGGTTCGAAATCTACGATTTTAGCTCTAATTCATGGAGGGTTCTTGACGTCAGACCTGACTGGGAGGTAGAGTATCATCAACGGGGCGTGTCTTTGAAGGGAAATACTTATTTTTTTGCTCATGAGAAGATAGGACCTGACTTTTTTGCTCCAAAGACATCAGGAGAAGATGTATGGATAGAAGAGATTGAAGATTTCTTACTCTGCTTTGATTTTACAAGAGAGAGATTTGGACCGCGTCTACCTCTTCCGTTTCACTCTTATACTGAAGAGACTGTGACTCTCTCATCTTTTAGAGAAGAAGAGCTCGCGGTGCTATATCAGCAGGGTGAGGATTCATTTGACGTATTGGAGTTTTGGGTTACGACTAGGATTGAGCCCAACGCCGTGTCCTGGAGCAAGTTTTTGAAAGTGGATATGAGACAACCACTCATTGGTTTTGTTGAAACAATTCGTTTTCACTTTGCAACTGGGAGCTTCTTCATTGACAAGGAAGAGAAAATCGCTGTGGTTTTCGATGTAGACGGATACGAATTCACCGAGGCTGCCCGGTACCACACAGCTTTCATCTTCGGAGAAGATGGCTACTTCAAATCTGTGAGTCTCGGAGAAGCACACAATTATGGGAAACCTGAGAGGCGTGGTGGATATTTTCCGCCAGTCTTTTATCCCCCACTCTTGTCCTCTTCCTCTTATCTTCCAAGCTTAGTGCAGATCAGCCAACCACGCAAAAGGAAAGAAAGAGAATTTGATTCTTGCATTGTCTGACTCAATTATCATCTTCGTTTCTATTTATCAGCTAATAACTAAGAATTCCGCCTTTTTCATGTTTTTTTTTTTTTTTGGGGTTTAATTTCGCTTGTCACTTGTTCAATTGCAAAATAAACAATTGAGAATTGCACCATCGACATGGTTTAAGTTATTTGTTTTTTGCACTAGTCAATTATCAAGCGATTCTTCTAATCACTTGTTCACTTGCCAAATTACTATATACCACAACTGAGAATTGTACCATCGACATGGTTCTCTTCGTCCATGTTATCATTTGTGATTTTAAGTCCACCTCTCATGTTGGATACAGGTAACGGTTGCACGATTTCCATTTTGCTTATTAAATCATCATTTTGTGCTTTATCTAGACAAGTCTCCATTATCACAGATCCTGTGCAACATGAGGATCCGGATGAATGGAGTTCAAGAATGGAGGTTTGTCTCATCTTGTTGTGATTGTGTTCCTATCAAACGCCTCCCCCTGTCTTTGTGTTGATTTTGTCTGCTCTCTTTCGGTCTCGAAGTACAGAATTTCCCATTTCTCTTGGAGACTGAATTGATGGGTAAATTCTCATGTCCCTTGTTTATTCATACACATTCACCTGAAGCATCGTATTATTGAAACATAATAGTCTTGCAGCTATTATTTATGAGGCCATTGTGGCACACATTTGAGTCATCTCTACAAGTCAAGGTGCTGAAGATTCATGTGATGGAAGATATGATTCAGATGGTGAAGAAAAGAGCCTTGACACTTTGGTCATCCAAAAAAAAACTTGCCATTTTCACTGATCAAGCTTTGTTTTTCTTCAAGGTCTCGATTTCTAAGCTAATCTTTTGGTTAATCTTTGAGGTAATAAATTGTGGTATTTTAATGAGTTTGAGACTGGTTTATGCATATGTGTGCAGCTATTTGAGTTTCTGTCAACCATTGTTAGCAGTAGAAGACTGGCCAAAGGTTTGGCTGAAACCCTTTCACTTTGTTTTTCTATACTAATTGGCCCGACAACAACCAACACCAACATATTTGCTTTCGGCAGTTTTGTTTTTCTCATTAAGCTCATGTAAAGAGCAGGATTTAGCATCCACAAAAATATGAAAGACAACTACAAGGTTTGATCGTATTCTAAAGCATGCTTTCCTTATTCTTAGGAACACAAACTTCTGGACTATCACAGAATCAAAGAAGGATTCTTGGAATTGGAAGTCACTTCTAAACCTTAGGCCTCTAGCTGAAAGATACATTCGGTGTGTTATTGGTAATGGGTTAACAGCTAGTTTTTGGTATGATCCTTGGACTCCTTTTTTGTATTCAGTTTTTTTTTGTCGAAAAAGAAACCAAAAACCTGTCTCAAGTCCTATAATGGAATAATAAATTTTGTAAAAGCAACCATGAAACACTGAGAAAAATCATAGCTCATAACTCATAACTCAAATAAAGGTAGTACCACTATACAATCCCTGATCGAAATTTGGTCTACAAAAGTAGTGAGCAAATCCATTTTATTCTCTAGTTAAAAGCATTTTGTATTTCAATAAGAAACCTATATGTACATTCTTCAGCAGCAACCCACCTTAAAGTTCGATCTCCTTGTCAAAGATGTCCCAACCATCTTCAAGAAGCTCTCTACAAACATTTTTGTCTTTGTTCGTGGAGGAAGCTGCTTCTTCTGGGCTCTTCTTGTTTCTTGAGGTTTCAAGCACTCCATTCACGGGCTCAGCAGGATTCTCAAGCACCAAGCTTCTCATAGATGATCCGCATGAACTAGTCTGGCTCGAGGAGATTGATTTTGTTAATGACACTCTGTTCTCGAATTTCTCTTTCAACAGCTTCACATCTTGACAGATGACAGAAATCTCTCCTCTGCTCAAAGAGGAAAGAGAGATTTAAAGATCCATTTGAAAGAACAGATCATTACGAATATCCACAGGAAAAATCGCTAATTTAGCTTCATGGGTGTTCTAAACAGATGAACCAATGTGCAGTTGGTGGGTCGAGAATGGGACTTACTGTAAAGAATCAACGACCTGACCACGATCCATAAGAAACTCTCGAAGCTGCAGGCCGAGGAAAAAAAAAAAAAAATTACGGGATTGAGAAGAATTTTTGACATCGAGAGGAAACTCATCACTAGTGTTTATAACAGTGATTTTTTACCTTGGAGTTTTCCTCTGCCTGTTGCTGTAGAACCTTTGATTCTTGGACTACTTTCTCCATGATGGCTTCTTGTTCAGCAAGTGCCTTAAGTGCAGAGTCTTCTTCTTCTTTCTTTTCTTGCTCAGCAGCCTTTTTCATCTCCAATGCTGCCGCTAGTCTTATTTCAAGAGTCTCACGCATCTACAAAGACGCACAATTAGATAAATCTCTCTACAGTGTGAAACAGAAAAGAAAAAAAAAAAGGAGAAAATTTTTAGTCAGCTGGTGAAACATGCCTCATCAAGGACAGCAAGAGATTTGTTTCGTTCTTCTGATAAGTTGAGCAAGCGGTTTTCAAGCTCTTTTGCTTCAGTCGCCAAAATTGACTCCTCGCCATATACTTCTCCAGCATGCTGCAAAATATCATAGTAAATTAGTTCTCATTTAAAAAAATAAAAAAACTCAAAGCACGTACTGTATTAGAACATTATAGGTAATAATACCATTACCATTTCATTTGCTTCTTTGGCATGTTCCAGCATCTTCTTGAGCTCCTCAGCCTTTTCAAGAGTATCCAAACCTCCCCTAGCAACTGCCTCCTCTGACTTCTCCGCATCCTTCTCTTGAAGTTCAACTTCTTTCATCAGATTCATGACTGATTCCATCACAGTGAGCAAGGTTTTCTACATCATTGCATAATCAAAAAAAGAATCATGTTTCAGTATCCATCACAAACTCTCAGTTTGAGAAAAACATCACCACCAGCTTTTCTGGACCTCCGCACCAGTGAACACTGAACACAAACAAAAGTAAAGCATCTACACAGGCTTAAAGAATGTTGAGAATATATGTCAGTCAGTATACCTTGTTACTTTTGGCATCTTCGATAATCTCTTCAAGGTGATCAACACTGCATCCATGAGTTGATGAGCTAAAAGCACCACCTAGTTCAGTATCACCATTTTCACTGGCCAACGAACCCTTTGAACTCTTGTCCACAACATCTGTACTCCCAGTCCCAACTTCAAAGCACGAACCCTGCTGTATATTTGTCATATTGTCTCCAGGAGTTATATCGACCAGCTTCTGTACAGCATTTTCTGAAATTATGCTTGCGCTTGATTCTGCTAGATTCCATGTCATATCAAAATCAAGATCTTGCCAAAAATCGCTAGTTGATTTGAGGTTGTCTTGGGCGACAGCAGAGACCACTGAGGCAAGATCATCCTCTGGCACGTGCAAGCCAATTTTTGCTTCGCTTGGAACATCAAAACACTTACCAAAGAAATCATAGTTTTCGTGCTCTTTTCCAGGAGCCTTTTTCAAAGAATGGACTTCCTCACTTTCGACATCTTTATGGCAAACACCACGACCAACATTTATTGGCACATTTGTTAGCTCGTTCCTATCTGGGACCAATATGGTACTTGAAGCACTGGTATCGTGGCCAGAACCAACAACCAGGGGGACAGTTTCTGAAAAAGAAGAGGCGCTGGACTTTGAACCAGAAGCTACAAGAAAACCGCGGCACCTAGAAACAACATCTTCCAAATCACGTTCTACTGCAATTTGAACAAGCATTTAATTAACACAAGTCCTCTGGAAATAAAAGAATGAGAAACCTTGAGCTGTGAATATAGAGGCCAGAGCAACATGGTTATTTTTCACAAGCTAAAGTTGTACCTTCGCGCTCTGAAATAGTTCCAGACAGCTTGTTCCAAGATTCAGTAACATTATTGGAAAAATTTGAGGGCAACGAAGGAACAATCTCTGAAAGAACTACAGCAGCAGCCTCATCAGCATCCTTCGGATGTTCTATTGCAACAGCCCTCAATATTCGTGCATCGATCTGCAGTGGAACATTTTGTACAATGTGGCTTCCATTAGATAACAAAAGACAAAAAATCTATTTGATATGATTAAGCCAAAAACTAAAATGGTGTCAACATCTAGCCATTTGATTAAGCTAATATATCTAAGTGCACAGCAAAATGATTGTACATGTTCTTGTGCATGCTGAGCTCCAGCATGGATGTTTTCACGATTTCACTGCTAAAGTTATAAACCAGAGCCCTACTTAAAGTTTACGAAATCCTGAATTTTAGGAACACACCATATCAACAGTTTCTTTTTAGTCCGGGAAATTGAAGAGACAGGAGATAAAAAGAAGAGTTTTGACCTGAGGAAATAACTCAGTTAGAGATCGATAAACAGAAATGAAACCCATCAGTGAGCTTGATCAACTCTGCATTAAACAAGAAAAATAATATGTCAGGATAGAATGGTAAAACCGTTTGATGCATCTCTGAAAATTTTGGGATATAACCCAATTGAAATACAATCAGTAACAAGGAAAACATGATAAGACAATGATATGTCAATCTCTAAAGTTGATCAACGACGGAAAAGGAATAAACTTTATGAACGTCTAGTATTTACCGACTACACTAAAAACCCCAACTTTATATGAATATGAGAGATACGATCATACGAGTGCAGTGCAGAAAGAACACACGATTACAACTCAGTATCACCTAAGATTTCTTAAATAGGAAAACAGAGATCAGTTCACAAAACCTATTCACAAAAAAAAAGAGAGATAAATTTAGTCGTAATGGATCATGATGAAACGATCAAGCAATACTATAAAAACAACATCAAAATACACATAGGGAAACAAAAAATTTAAATCGACGGTTCAATTTCCTCGATTTTGTGGTTTCCAGAGAGAAACGAAGCAAATAGCACAAACCTATCCCGTTTTTGGGAATATGAGATCGGCAGCGAGAGCTGTGTGAGGAGGAGGAAGACGAAGAAGAAGTGTGTGTGTTGTTTGCTTCGTCTTTTGCTTTTCTTATGGAAAAAAAAAAAAAAAAACCAGAGGACTAAATGGATAATTTTGAAGCGTATCGGAGGGTATTATGGTCAGGCGAATGACTTTTGACTGGCGTGGGTTTCTCGGCGAAGGTTAAGGTCAATGCCAACAACCAATGGATTTTCGCTAACAAAGGAAAGTAGCTTCAATTTTGATTGGCTTCTTTATTCATTTCCTCCTCCCACACACACACACACAAATTAATATTGAAATTTCTAATAATTTTTCTGGATAAAACTAATGAAAGTTATGTGTGAGAATCTATTTCTGATCAGATTTATCTATACATATGTACTAGATAAATACCAGTATGTATCCGAATTTGTAATTTGATATTTTATAATCAGTAAAAAAAAAACTAAGAACAAAAAAAAAAAAATCATCTGTGAAAATACATAATATAAAAATTAACAAAATTTCTGATGAAATAAAAAAATTGATGAAACAGTAAATAATTTTGTATATGATTATTAGACTTTAATTTTTTTGATGTGTAATTAGACATTTATATAAAAATTAGAGTTCTTTTTTTAAGAATTAATTTTCTTAATCTAAATGTTTTCTTTTTTCATACTACAACAGTGATAAGGACGTTAGACGATAAGATGAACCTTAAACCTTACTCCTGTGAAAAAACACAAGGTGAAAAAACAGAAAACTATTATCTGTCTGATTCTGCTAAAAGAGGCTCCGTGGTTTTTGTTGTGTAATTCTTCGTACTTCGTGCCTCTTTCCCAACAAGCTTTTTCACGGTTAGTCCTACCTTGCTTTGATACTCCTGTGACACACAAAAAGAGTCATAAATCCCCCCCTCACACACAAAGAAAAAACCAATAAGTTATTAAACTTAGATCCATATCAAAGATTTTATCCGTTTCTTGCTTACCACTGGTGAAGCTCGTGTTATGGATGATACAGCAGCTGCTGCTGCAGCAGCCACACGTACTCTGAAAAGATGTACATATGTTTCAGACTCTCAGTTTTACTTTTCAGTGAAATCTTTGGTAAGCAATAGAGCAAGTGACTCAGAAGCAAGTAATTATCAATACAATACCTTTTATGTACATCAATGTAAACATCGGTTTCATCCACGATTTCTGCCTGCATTTCCAGTAAATCACCAAAGGAAGACTTCTTAAGTGATATGTATATAGCAACATAAGCATTAAGTAGAGATTTTTTCAAGTCATGGCGATGACTAAAACGCGCAGGAAATGATCAAACCAGGAAAAAAAGAGAAGAAATAAGCATAAGATCATACTTGTAAAAGTTCCTCAAAGACATCTTCTAACGTGATGATTCCAATCACTTCTGCATCCTCGTTATCTTCCAAGAGACGCGGCAAGTCTCTTGTCGCAATACCGTTCTGTTGGAAATTTCTTCCCCTATTTTTCGCATGTGTTGGTACTTTATCAATATCAACAACAACTTCATGCGATTCATCAACATGCTTTAGCAAAGGAGCCGCTAAATGAGGACTCGAGTAAAAGTTCACAGTTTCTTTGGGTGTTTCGCCATTACTCAGCAAATGCGTATTATTTTTTTTCTCTTTGTCTTTAACTTTGACAACCGCAGCCATGTGACTGCTTCCCTTTTGAAATTCGTTGAGGATATCGTACAAAGGCATGTCTGATGGAACCCTGGAAAGGCAATGTATGGGAATCTATACTCATTTCATGTGGAAACATATTATGGCTAGGTAAAGCTTAAGGAAGCAAAGATACACCTAGGGATCTTCCTGATGGAAACAGAACTAACTGGTGTCTCTGTCTCCGCTCGTACAGTCAGAAGACTCTTAACCTAGATAATAGCAGCAGATACATAAATAAGTAATCTAATAGGATTCAGTGAAATGAAGTAATGCAAAAGTTTAACAGGAGTACCAATAGAAGTCCAATGATATTTTTTGGATTCCCTAAGTAGACCGGGATTCGGCTATGACCTCGGGAAAGTATTTTTCCAATTGTTTCCCTGCATTTAAAAGGTGAAAATTCATGATTTCAATTAGATTTTTCGCCAAATGCAATTACTAGGTAGATAGACTAAGGAAAAGAGTTTACTCTCTACTCTATTGTTTTTCCTTTGAAAGATTTGACATATACAGAAAGCAAAGCGTCGAAAAAAGACCAATTCTAATCTTAACTCACCAGTCTAGCTTTGTATTTACATCCAGGGAAAATGTTGATTCAATTGGCGTCATAGCCTCCTCAGCAGTCTGAACTTCCATGAAATGAAAGCGAATGAAGTAGATCAGTAGAAGTAATCTTGAAGAAGAATAAGTTTAAAGTATGTTCCGAGATGGAAGACAAAAGAATCAAAGTATATGCATCAGTTCAGCAAAGTTAAGTCATCCTCCATATGCAACCTCAGGTAACAAATGTTCATGGACATGAAGAATCTAAACCCGGATTAAATGGGTCACAAGCAAACAATTTTATTCACAACATAACTTGTTCATCAGGGTGAACAATATACAAGCATCCAGAGGTTTTATTCAGCTTCGTATAAATGCATGGCTATTTCAAATCCTTACCTTCTCGCTCAAATCCAGGGCTCCACTTATAATCATTGTTTCCTCGTGTGTCAGTTCACCTCCCTTACCAGCCTATGTTGGAGAATGGAGAGAAACAGCATGTCAACGGAAGGTGGACTGGAGACATAAATACTTTTATAATAAAGTTACTTTCTGTCTTTTTTTCCTATCCTGGATTTGTCTGATTAGGTCATAAAGAAAAACTACCTCTTGGCTGTGAATTGAGACAAGGGCTTTCAGCTGAGCTCGCCTGAAGAGTGTGTCATTATGCCCAATCACGGCATCAAGAACCTGAGGCATATAAAACGTTGATAGAAGTAAACATCCACTGCATAATACTGTGACATCTGTAAATGCATCCACTTGTCTAGGTGATAAAATCAATGCAAAGCCTCAACAAGTAACACTTATTAATGACAATGCTAGATTAAATGCAGGTTCAACAAATTTCCCATTCTTCCATAATTGTAACATAACTTGTTCACTTTCGTAGCAACTAGTCAAACAAAACCGACTACAATGTCTATTATGGTTCATTGAAATTTAGTGCTCTGACAAAGATTAGTCTACACAAAAACATCACCTTTCCAATAGGGTAAGCAATCGGATAGCAGATAATCATCAAAATGCGAACCAGCCACAAAAAATTTGCACCGACAGCAAGTCCATATCTCGAGCATA
The DNA here is from genome assembly GCA_002933935.1 of Eutrema yunnanense. Taxonomy (NCBI): domain Eukaryota; kingdom Viridiplantae; phylum Streptophyta; class Magnoliopsida; order Brassicales; family Brassicaceae; genus Eutrema; species Eutrema yunnanense. The sequence goes on from PKML01040553.1 coordinate 16,452, forward strand.
TAGCTTGCGGAATTATCTGGTTGAAACATAATTTGTATCAGTGGATATAGATGGAAAGTGGTGGATAAAAGACAAACTAGTACCAAGAAGACATATAAAGAAAGTTACCTCCCCAAAAGCAAGAACAAAAGTAACTGAGAGCAAAACAGCCACTAAGGGGTGAAATATCTTATCCAGGCATATAGGAAGGGCCTGAAAAAGGGAAACGAAACATTAAGCATCAAGCGCCAAATTCACTGGTTCTACACAAGTATTCTCGTGATTCTGAGGTGCACAAAATTAGAAGTTTATGGCTGTAAATCATCGAAAATATTGGGGTAACAAATCAAGTCTACCTCCATGGCAGCTGCATTGCATAGAAGCAGAGTCACGAGAAGTTGATGCTGCTTCTTAACCACAGGTAATATAGCAGCTGCAATATCCAAGAAACAATTCAAGTAACTCCAAAGTTAACCGTCTAAGAGTAAGAATAGAGACTCCATCACTTACAGCCAAAATCACAGAATAAGAATATCAAAAAATTTGTGTAATTATAACTCCATAGGCATTACGTGTCGAGCAAGTCCTGTGTGTAATCTCAATCTAAGAACCGATTTTTTACCGTGATCAAAGAAAAAGCTAAAAACGGACACATCAAATTTTCCATAAATACCGAGAACCAAGCCAACGAAAAGTCGAATCTAGTTTGAACACGAAGAACCGAACGGAGTTATTAGCGAAGAAACTAAAAAAAAGGCGAAAACGTACCGGCCTGTTTTTTTTCGGCGGACGAGCCACTCTGCTGGAGGATCTCTAGCTCGACGAGGCCAAGGGACATTAGTCCGAGCGTGAGTCCCGACATTATCCCGGCGAATAGAACGAGAAGACACGCCACACCGACGACGACGAACCACCACGGCGAATCGAATCGGATGTCTTCGGCTTCAAAGACGAAGCTGTTCAGCGAATAAGCTGCTTTAACCAACGCCACCGTGCTCAGAATAACCATTTTCGCCGCCTTCTTATTCTTCTCAGCTTCGATTTGGTCACTTGCAGAGAGACAAAGAAACAGCGACGGAGCTAGAGAGAGAGAGGGACTATGGTGTGTTGTGATGTGAAATTGCTTTTGTTTACAGGGAAGACGATGAATGGCTTGATACGGGGATACATGACCTACTGACACGTCAGCATTCAACATGCGTTTTTCCTTTATTTTTTTTCGTAGTTGTTATTCACTCATGCGTTTTTTTGCCCTTTAATTGATTTGTTGACNTAAAAAAAGTTACTCCGCACTATAATTAGCGTGGATTAAATCCTAGTTAGTAATTAATTACTTAGCTATCATACAAGTATGTATCAATCTTCACTGGTTTTAATGGCCCGAGAAGGATACAGTACAATTGCTTAAACTCAATTAAAGAATCAGACTTATCAACATGGGGTGATGAGAACGAAAAATTATAACTTGTGGACGGAAATGGAAATTTATGCATAACCAGCATGGATGAGATCCGATCTTTCCTTAGTTAATTTTTTGTAAATCTTCAATTTCTAAATCGCTATCACTTTAAACTTCGATAGAATTGTATTCTCACTTTAAACCATCCAACCAATGAAACTCATCCATAAAATCATCAAACTAGTTTTTAAATTTGCGTAAATTAAAAATTATGTTAGTTTCGTTAAATATTTTGGTTGGTTTAATGGCTTTATGTGTGAGTTTTATTGGTTTGATGGTTTAAATTGAGAATGAAAATCCATCAAAATTTAAAGTGTTAGCGATTTATATTTTGAAGGTTAAAATGCGATTTTTCCTTTTTTAGTGTTGTATAATTTCTTGGAAGGTATTTTTTTTTTAGTATAGTACAATTTTTTGGATGACCAAGTTTTTCACAGAGTTATTGGTTTATATAATTTAGTAAAGTGTGACGAATGATCAAAATATCATGGTCAAAATTAGTACATATCCATTTTTTGTTTTAGGAAAGAGTGTAGGATCGTATTTGAATATGGAAAGTAATTTTTATGTATGTTATGTGTATGTTTTGGGTCTTATGGGTCTTGGGCCTTTTCAGAATGGTCTTTGTAAACATTTGGCCTTTTTGCCACCTTAATTTAATCCAACAAATTAACGAAAAAGAAAATGGAAACAAACAATATCATAAAAAATGAAAAATGTAACAGAGGGAAAACAAGAAATTCAATTTAGGCGCTTTCGTCTATATATTATACGAAGATGTTGTTATTGGCTGCTGTAACCGCGATGAATTTGTGAGTAAAAAAACTCGATTGATCAATGGGTATTAAAGGTCTCCTTTCTTTGTTCGAAGAGATGATGGATAAAGAGTACGACATGGTCGACCTCAATAATCATACCGTCGCTATCGACGCGTACATGTGGTTGTATAAAGGAGCTATTAAACACATCCGAAAATACATCACTAAACCTACTTCATCCGACTCAGATTCTTGTTGCTCCTTACGAGGTCGATGCACAGCTTGCATACTTGGCTATTTATAAAGTGTTTATGATGTTCTCACTGCTGATTCTGACCTCATACCATTTGGATGTCCAAGAATTATTTTTTTCAAGGATGGTGAAACTCTTATGTTCGAAGCCAATAAGATACAATCTTTTGTGAGTAAGGATTATGATTTTTCTAAATTCAAAGACGATATGTTGCTGGAGATATGCATCTTTAGTGGTTGTGATTATTTGAAAGCGTTGCCATCTACTGGACTCAAAGTAGCTCATGATCTTATTGCAAAATATGAACGATATAACTACGCAATTTTGGCAGAGGATAGCAGAAACAGAATCAAAGGTTCCGGTTTTAAAATACATGATGGTTATGAGCTGGTTTTTAAAAAGGCTTTAGTGGCCTTCAAGCATCAATTTGTCTATTATCTAGAAACTAAAGAGCTTAGATACTTGCATGAGACTGCTGAGGACCTTAGCGCATATCCAGATTCTACAAAAACAAGATTGTCAAAAGATTTTGTTGAGGGCATAGCAATAGGCAATCTGGATCCAGTTATCCGCAAATAATTTACACACTCGGAAGTGACGATCGAAGAAAAGATAAGAGCAATAAAAAAAATCACTTAAGACTAAAGTTGTGATAACTAGACTTGTGCTCTTTAAGTTTCATTGTCCTCTCGTTTATTGTTTCTAAGTCTCATGTTTTGGTTTACATAGTTTAGTAAAGTATGACAAATGATCAAAATCTTATGTTTAAAATTAGTGCACATTTAATATTTTTTTTTGTTTTTAGCTTTTAAAATTTTAGGGCCGACTCAGTATTTGGTAACACATATCTGCCTTTCATTCGGAGCTCCATGTTGTGAAAAGAAAAAATTATTAAGTTTCTCTTATAATTTTCACCGGTATTTATAAGGATACTAGATAAGTACCCGCATATATGCGGGTTTGTAATTTAATATTTTATAACTCGTGGAAAAATATTAAAAACGAAAAAATAGAAAATAAAATTAGATCTCCCGTGAAAATATATAATACATAAATTTAAAAAAATGAAATTTCTGATGAAATAAATATATACCTTTTAATTTTGGTTGTAGTTGTAG
>PKML01040656.1:0-15166 GCA_002933935.1 Eutrema yunnanense
AATAAATATTAAAAAAAATTGCAAAAAGCCGTCGGAAATCCGTCGGTAAATAATCCGTCGGAAATCCGTTGGTAAAAAAGCCGTCAGAAATCTGTCGGAAATCCGTCGGAAATCCGTCGGTAAAGAAGCCGTCGGAAATCCGTCGGTAAAAAGCCGTCGGAAATCCGTCGATAATTCACCGTAGAAAATCCCTCGGATTATCGTTGGAATTATTCCCGACGGACAACTCGTCGGAAATCCGTCGGTAAATAGGCCTTCGGAAATCCGTCGGAAATTTCCGACGGATTTTCTTTTCCGACGAGATAGAACTGACGGGCAAAATCCGTCGGAAATGGCCGTTTCCGACGGGATACCGACGGATTTTGCCGTCGGTTCTTGCGTGTTTTCTTGTAGTGTATGCTCAATAGGCATTATGAGTAATTGATATAACGCAAAAACCTTTTTTCAATTTGGCGCCGTTGCCAATTGGGTTTAGCTTTCAACATTAGGATTTTACTTCTTTTTGAGATTAAGCCTTTTTCTTTCTTTTGTTTCTAATCTTTCCTTCTAGCTCTCTCTTGTAGGTGCATGAACTTGCGTTCTAAAGGCAACAACAATCTTGTTGAGCCAAGAGACGACATCAACCTTATACACCGCGGTCTTAGAGCAAGAAGAGATAGAGAACGGGTTGTGCACATTGCTAGGCTTGGTATGGAAAACGTGCAAGTGAACCCGGATGGTGGTAATGACCACATTGCTTATGCTCCACATCAAGGAGCAAATGGTGGTAATGGAAACCACCACCCACCCGCCCGTAATGGTCCTAACATAGTTGGAGCGGGTGATGCAGCCAATGCTCATGTCAACCGCCAAGGCATTCGAGCACCACCGGTTGAGACCAATGACTTTGAGGTCAAAGCTAGCTTCAGCAACATGGTACAAATCAACAAATTCCATGGTTTGGCGGTGGAGGATCCACTTGATCACTTTGACCGGATTTGTGGCTTGACAAAGATGAATGGAGTCTCGGAGGATAGCTTTATGCTAAGGTTGTTCCCATTCTATCTTGGAGACAAGGCAAGGCAATGGGAAAAGAACCTTCCCCACGGTTCCATCACTTCATGGGACCAATGTAAGACATCATTCCTTGCCAAGTTCTTCTCTCCCTCTAGAACGGCTAAGCTAAGGAATGAGATCTCAAGCTTCACTCAACATGCAAATGAGAGCTTCAATGAAGCATGGGAGCAGTTTAGGGGCTATACATCGCAATGCCCTCATCATGGATTCTCGGATGCTTCCCTCTTGAGCACACTCTACCGCGGAGCACTTCCTAAGATCCGTATGTTGCTTGATACAGCTTCTTATGGAAACTTCTTAGGCAAATACGTGAATGAAGCAATGGAGTTGGTTGAGAACCTTGCTTTGAGTGATGGTACATATGGTGATGAGTATGACCGGTCTACAAGACGCACAAGTGATTTTTAGGAACAACAACGAACCAAAGCTATGAAGGCTCTAAGTGAGAAGTTGGATAAGCAAGCCATGATGATCGAAAAGCTCCTCAATGCTTCCACTAAACCGGTTCACTTCGTTGGCGAAGAAATGGTGGATTTGAGCAACCAAGAAGAAGTGCATCATGTTGGGAACAATGGTGGTTACCAAAGAGGTTTCAACAACAACTATGGCAACCAAGGCCAAGGCCCACTTAATAACCAACATATCTATGCTCCCAAAAACAACTTCCAAACAAACCAAAGTGGTTTTCAACAAAGCTTTGTCCCACAATCTCAAGGCAACAACTCAATGCCTCAAGAACTTGATGTGAAAAACGTTATTCAACAACTTATTAAAGGCCAAGCAAGTGGAGCATTGGATGGAGGAAATCAATACCAAGGTAGCTTGCTCATACAATGATCTCCACAAGAAGCTTGAGGCATTGAGTTCCAAAGTGCAAGAAATGGAGACCAAGGGCAACAATGGAGACAAAGTACAACAAAGCTTTCCAAATGGGAAAGCAACAAAGGAGTATTGCAATGCCATCTTCTCAAAGGTATCACGTCCCATTGAAGATCATGAAGCCGCCACTAAGGAGATTGAGCTTCTACTATATGGATCACAAACCGTTTCACCTCCCCCTAGAGAAGCTCTCTTGAAGCTCAATGAGGACATTGAGGAACAAGGTGGGGGAGTGACCCTTGAGAAAGATGAGGACGTGACCATGGTTTAAGAACCAAAGGGTAGTGTTGCTTGCATTGATTCACCAAGCACAACTAGGATTGAGCCTAAGTCTCTCCCCAAGCTTGGTAATCCCGGTAAATTCTCAATAGCTTGCTCTCTTGGAGATTTGGAGATTGAGGACGCTTTGTGTGACTCCGGGTCAACTATGAATGTAATGTCCCATGAGATGTTCAAGATTCTAGGTATAAGAACCCTCGCCTATCATCCATCACCTATCACCTTTGGAGACGCTTCTTCAAAGAAGCCACTTACTCTCCTCGAAGCCTATCCACTCAAGGTTGAGAATTGCATAGTCCCAACGGACTTTGTGGTCATGGAAATGAAGAAGACCAACAAGCTTCCACTACTCCTTGGAACTCCATTCCTACTCACTACCGGTGCTAGAATGGATTTCAAAGAGAAAAGGGTAGTTCTCTTGAATGTGGATGATAAGGTGTACTACCCGGGGTTCACTCTCGTTCCCTCTATTCATTTCCAAGGTAATACTCCAAACTTTGTGAATAGCATTTATAATCATATCTTTTTCTTTCTTTCATGCATTGTTTAACTCTTTCTTAAGCTTCTATTACACAAAGGACTGTGTAATTTAAGTTTGGGGGAGGGTCTATGTGTTATTTAACTTTGTGTCTTGTGATCTTATTTTGCCTTTTGCATCTTGAGTCTCATGCATATCATGCATTTTCAATAAATTTGAAATTTTTTGAACTTTTGTGCATTCCATATAGGATTGAGTCTAGATGCATAGCATATTAGGTACCTTTGCATGAGTATTAGGAGCAATGATAGATTTATCCTTGTAAAGTATCATATTTAAAGCTTGATTCAATGCCCTCGATGCTTGTTGTTTGATGTTTTTGATCTCGTGTTGAAATCAAGGATGAACCATATTTCGATCTTGCGTTTCATTACTAGGGTCTTAGCTAAAGCAAGTCTTGATTTGATTTCAATCCTACCTAAGTGAAAACCATAATTTTGACATTGAAATTATCATGCGTGTGCATTGCATAGTGAATTCATGGTTACCATATACATACTTGGGATCTCTTATCCTTTTCACCACTCTTTTGGTAGTCCAAGTAGCCGATTCCCATCATTGGAACGGTTCACCATACCTTTAACCTACCCTCCTTTCAAGCCAAAATCTTTATTGTGCGTATGTGAGGCCTAATTTTTCGAGTAAGCTTGGCAAAAAGTGTTGAGTTTAAGGCGACAAGGATGGGATTGCATGTAGATCTAGCCGAACATCAAAGGCTAGACTAGGCTAGGCTCGTGGGAAAGGGAAGTTTTGGGTTTGGTGTGAACGAAAATGTCTGACTAATGGAATTGTGGATAAGAAGGAAGTGGGTTCAAAATAAGGAAGTGAAGGTGATAGAGGAATGCAATATTGTGATGTGGTTAGTGCAAGTTATCAAGAATAGCTCTTAGTGATAATTATAGCCTCATAGAAACAACGGAAAAAGCCAAAAATTGGCTAAAGCATCAATTGGTAAATGATGAGGCAAGGCAAAGAAAAAGAAAGAAAGAAGAGATAAAGAAACAACAAAAAGAAGCATGAAACCACAAGATTCAATGGAGAAGAAGAAATTCCCCAAGTGAAAAAAGATGAAGTGGAAGAAGAAGTTCAAGTATGGGGCTTGAAGGCAAAAAGGCCAAGTGAGAAAAGGGTAGCTTAGGATGAGGACTACATGGGTAGATATGCTAGGATTAGAGACGATTTAGGCATTGGATAGATGTAAGTCTATCCTTGTATGCATAAATTGCCTTTTACTCTTAGCATTTTGCTAAAGTTTGCTCATTCATTGAGTGATCCCTTGCATTGGTGAAACCCCATACATTTGAGATAATCTTAGTCTCAAAACCTTTACCCTAGCCAAATGAATTCACTTGCCTTGCATGAGCATGATTCACTTGAACCAAATAATGAATGTTAAAGGATTGGATGATATTGATGCTTNAGATAAGACAGATATACTAAAAGTATGTCCGTCTGGCCGAGAGAAGATGACACAGTCAAAAGAACCAGAAAAACGAAGCCCTTCCGATATGAATTAACTCAACCGGTCTTCATAATAGTTGTAGAGGTACGAGTTAACTGTCTATAGGAGGTGAATTCAGGTCCTTCGGATTTCAGGTTTAGGAGTTATGACCGATTCACTGAAGACATATCCAAGTTTCGGCCGTCAATACCCGGTTTATCCCGGGTTGACCCGGGTCCGACCCAACTCAGCAAACACCTTTTTATATTGGTTTAATTACACTGAAAGTCACATTTGGCAGTTTTTGTTTCAAAAAATGCACATTTAACTTTTAAGTCCCTTTTTTCCATGTTCATGTGTGTGAAAAACCCAAATGGTCCCTCAATTAATTTTCAGTAACCAACATGTTTTCGGTCGTCGTTACTATCCCGACAGGTGGGCATGAAAACTACGGCTATCCTTGATACCCAGAAACCCACTGATCTGACTTCTCTCGTTTTGGGTGTGCGAAAATGAAAGTTGAATCGAAAATAAAGACGGGCCGGGGATGCAATTCAGATATCGGGAGGGAAGTAGTGTTGGGTATAACTCCAATTTTTGACAGCCCAAAAAATGAAAGAGGGACGCCGTTCTTCAGAAACTGGGTAGTTATCTTTTTCCTCAATAGTTTATTGATGAAGTTCAAACATGGATTGATGGATGGATCTATAGGGTAGAATCGATGGATGTAGTCATTCAACATGTGAAGACAACATCTCGGGACTAGTCGATTGATGAAAACCAGGAAATGATACAGCTGACGGTGGAGAAAGGGTGGTCAGTATTCGAAGGTTGCATGTACTATGGATGGTTTTTTTTTAATAAAACAGGGGAATGTTTAACCTAAAAGTGTCGATGGTTAGAAGTTGATGGTTGTAGTTATTATGGATGTAAATCGATGGATAGGCTTAGAGTTAGTAAGCACAACGAAGTTTGGACAGAACACTATGGATAGTTGTAGGTGGATGCCGTAAGAAGTACTGTTAAATAATTCCAGGTTTGGGGTGGTAATTTGTGTTGCCAAAGCGAAAGCTTATGTTAGGTAAAAATATCTATTATTTAGGTGGATTAGCAATGATGGATGAAGGTTGAGAACCATTTAGTTGTGGATGGTTGTTTGTAAAAACAGTGGGTCCGACGCAACAGTAAATGCTTTTAATGTTGTGGCAGTAAATGATTTTGATCCTATGGCTGGGAAGAAGACATTTGTATTGGGGGTAGATAAACGTTAAATCCTAGAGCTAGATTAAAGTGGTGATTGGATTAGGTGTTTAAAGTTGGTTTTGGTTGTTGAAGTTAGTCTTCAAAACTTCGTTTAGCGAGGACAGACAAAGAATTTGGAAAGGTTAGTTTCCTGGTTTTTCTTCCGGAAGTTGAACTATTGCAATATGATTGTGTATATATTGATTGAAAACACAATAATGAAATGTAGTGTTTCTGTTTTGTTGTTGAAGGGATGGATGAGCAATGTATGGTCATAAGTGGAGAGTGGATTTGGTCAAAAGAGGGGAAGTGGGATTTTCTTATAGATACAGAGAAGATGTCAAGGATAGTTCCACTTCGGCCAGGAATTTCGATAGAGGAGTTAAAAAAAAATGTTATGAAGGAATTCTTTGTTGATGGCGGGGAAGGAGTGTCTGTTAAGTTGAGTTATTGGCCCCCTAATAGCATGGAACTAGCTACAGGGATCACAACTCCTCCGGTGAAGGTTACAAACGAAGGTGCAATTGGTTTCTTCCTGCAACATTTTCGGCTTCAAGCTACTATGAATCTTTTTGCTAAGTTTAAAGGTGAACGTGAGAGGAGTGTTACGGCTGAGACCGATTGTGGTGGAACTGGGTTTAAACCTCCAGTGACGAGTAGAAGTTATGGTAGTGTTAATTATGGTGGGGTTAACGTGGAGAAAACACCAGTCATGTCTAGTTTTGATAGTCCTGTTTATGGAAGAAGTAACCAGAATGACTATTTGGGAGCTATTTCAAGGGGCAAAAGTACAGTTCCTTCAAATGTGTTTATTGACTTAGCTGATGATGGGATGACAACTCCAGTTTTGAGAAAACGACAATTTGGGTATGAAGACGGCGCTGGGTCTAGTAGGAATTTTCGGAATGGGTCTAGCGGACCGATTGTAAGTGAGGAAGATGATGAGCTGATAAGACGTGCTGAGATATTAGAGGGAAGTTATAAGATGGAGGGGGCAAAAAGTAATGTTGATGGTGAAACTCTTGAGTCGGATAGTGATGAGGATGATCCTCGAGAAACATCTTCGCAAGATGTTATGACTCATGAGTATGATAAAGAGTATTGGGAACCATTTATTGATGATCAATTTGGCGGTCTAATGCGGCGGAGGTAATGTGCGACCCAGTAGATCCGACAGATAAAACATGGGATGGTGTAGGTATAAGTGAAGAAATATTGGGCTCTACAAATGATGCTTTTGTATTTCCTCTAATTTACAAAGAGACAGAGGACAGAGCCACTCCCTTTGGATGGACGTTTCGGGGTGGTCAAGATCGAGTGGATGGTGCTAATGGACAGGGTGTGAATAAACTGGCAGCATTGGACGATGAGGATTTCAACTTCCCCCCGATGTTTGACGACACGCTCTATGACAATGCTGATATTCCAGACCTTGATGTTTCTGGCGGAGAGGAAGGCATTCGAGTAGGAAAGGTGTATGCGTCAAAGGAAGATTGTAAGATAGTGCTTGCTATATATGGAATTAAGGAAATGTTTCGTTTCTACCAGAGCAGAACAAGGCGTCACAACTTTGATGTTTGTTGCTTAGATAAACGTTGTGAGTGGCGTGTGTTTGCAAAGGAAGTAAAGGACAGCTCGTGTTACGTGATTAAAAAGGCACAGCTTGAACATACGTGTGATATTGAAACGCGACAGGCGTTCATAAGTAGCCTCTCGTCTAGTGTCATAGCTGCTGTCTATCGGGCGAAGTATGGGGATCGTGTGAAAGGTCCAAAGGCTAGGGAATTGCAGCGACTTGTACTGGAAGATCTGCGTGTGAACACTTCTTATATGAAGTGTTATAGGGTAAATACAAGGGTGTTTTGCTAACGGCGAGTGGCCAAGACGCAAATTTCCAAGTATTTCCGCTAGCTTTTGCAGTTGTTGACAGTGAGAATGATGCTGTGTGGATATGGTTCCTGCAGGTGTTGGAGCGTTTGCTTGCATATAACAATAGACTGACCATCATCTCTGATAGGCATCAGTCCATTAAGACAGCCAAGAAAACTGTTTATCCAAAAGCACATCATGCAACTTGTATTGTTCATTTGCAAAGGAATGTAACATCTAGGTATAAAAACAAGGGGCTGGCAAAGTTAGTTGTAAGGGCTGCATTTGCATTTAGTATTGGAGAATTCAGGGAGGCATACGGGAAGGTGAAAGCAATGAATGGGGACTGTGCACGTTACCTAGAGAAAGTAGGTATTGCTAGTTGGAGACGAGCATATTTCCCAGGTGATCGTTATAATTTGATGACGAGTAACATTGCGGAAACTCTTAACAAGGCGTTGCTTGAAGGAAGGAATTCCCCCATCATTGAGCTATTGACTTTTATTCAGAGAATGATGACAAGATAGTTTGCTGCTAGGCATAACAAATCAGCAAAACATAGAGGGAGTGTGACCCCAGAGGTTGATAAACAGATGACAACTAATATGAAAACGACTACAGGGAGCGGGAGCAAGATTAATAGTGTCTCTAGCTGGAGTGTCGAGATTCTTGGGCGTTGATATGCTCAAATTAATACCCTAAAAGTACTAAGCAGTAGTTGCAGTATAGTAGGGGTCGAACACAAGGACTTACAGAAACACACAATAGATTATGTAGGTGAGATTTAAGCTAAGCGATCAATGGTATTGAAAACATGACGTAAATTAAAACGGTTGTAAATTCAATTGGGAAAAAGTTAGGTTTAGGGTATTTCTCAGGAAATCAATGAATGCAGATAAACTAACTAACATGATTCAGATTTAGCACGGTTCTTGAACTCAAATCACTAAGATATAATTAACCAACTTCCGCTGCGAAAACTATCTAAATCTAAATCTTAGGAGTTCCAAATTCCTTTGCGAATCCTAAAGTCTAAATCAGCTTTTAAATCAGGTTTGATTTGTTCACAAAACAACTAAACCAAATTCTTTTGCGAATAGTTATTTTGCTCACCCTAGGTTTTATCAGGTAATTAATTGCATTTACATGCCTAATTTATTATCCTAAGATCTAAGTTCTAGGTGATCAATCTAGAATTAGCTTTGCAAACAACCTATGGTGAAGAAATAATTCAGATGGTGAATCCTAATAACTAATCAATCTAGCATTCAGAGATAACCCTTATGAGAACCCTAAACCTAACAAGAGATCTACTCAGACATGGAAATTGAAGCAATAAACATGGTTGAATAAATCATCAAATAAATCAGAAAGAGTAACAAGAGGGTTCGAAATCTTCTCTCGGACAAACAGAGTTTCAGACTTGTCTCCCTTCAAAAAGCTCTCTCACAAAACCAAAGTAAATTAAAGCATAGCCATTAAAGTGGCTGTAAAACCCTATTAAATAACCTAAATCACGTTTTGGGGCTTCTTGTAAATATTAAAGTCTTCTGGGCAATTTTGCAATTCTTCAACTCTTCATTAAAGTCATGGTTCATGTCTGCTTCGATGAGTATCGACCGATACCAAGTAGTATCGATCGATAACGACGCTTCAAATCGGGTACTCAGCTACACGAACGTCTGCTTTGCTCCAAAATGCTCCAGAAAGCTCCAATATCTCCAATTATGCTCCAAACGTGCTAAAACCTGTAAAAGACTCTAAAACACTACGAAACAGTAGAAAGCCTATAAAACGGACTTATATCATGGCTTAAACGGGATAAAAACCATGATATATCAACTCCCCCAGACTTAGCATTTGCTTGCCCTCAAGCAAATAGAAGACTAAACCAGAGAAAGAGGTTTGAAAAAGTAGAGACTCACATGTTCTTGAAACGTTGCAATGACCCTTTTCCCAAGAACCCAAATGTCACCTAACCAGTTTTTGATCTAACCACCATGTACTTCTCCGTAGACATTCGCATCTTTCCATACTACACACATTATTTCACAGCATTGTTCAATCAAGCCATCCTCGCCAGTTTCATCGCTGTGATTAATACCAAGAACCTTCCAGATTTTTTTCCATACAATATCATGACAAGGAACCACCTTTTTCACACTTTCTGGTATTATTTCTCTCCCCCAGACTTATTTCTTATTATGTTCTTTCTTTTATTTAGCTTTGCATATACATATCAAGGTATGAGACGCGAGTATTGATGGTGTTAGCCACCGAATCCCCGGTTCTTCCCTCTCAACGTATCAAAGGCGTAGGCGAATAATGGCATCATAGGAAAATCCTAGCCTCGCTTCCAATCATTTGTGTGATCATTCCTTACCAAGTAGAATAATGGGATCGTTGGAAATTTTCCTATCCCTTTACTCAGAAGAAAATCATCTCATCTTTTAATGCATCTTATTAATTAACTTGTAGTGGGGAGAGAAATACCATTACTTTAAAACACATGGGTTCCTTTGTCATATACGAATGATGAATCAAGCTCTATGGGTACCAACCACTTTGATGAAGTGCAAAAATTTGACTCAGGCTTTAAAGAACTTTGCTGGAAACATGAGTGTCTTCTAGTCAACTGGTCAGCCTTTGGATTTTTTATTAGTCGATCTAGAACTGATTCTGTAACAATGGTCACTTAGAAGCAAGGTCAGATCAATGGATTCAAGAAAAAGATCACAGTCTCCGACAAAGTTTTGACTCGGCTGGAACATAGAGTATCAACAGACACACAACCTGGATTGTGAAAAATCAAGAAGTTACCGTGCTGGAACATAGAGTATCGACAGACACACAACCTGGTATCGATCGATACTCGGCTTAAGTCGACAAGATGAACCATCTGAATTGCGTAGGGTGTCGACCGATACCAATGGGGTATCGATCGACACTCAGTGATTTTGTTTTCAACGTCTAAGGTCAGATGTAGCTCCACAAATGTGTCAAACGATCCATGTGTTAAATGTAAGCACTGTTGGATCACTCAAACACAAGTTAGGTGTAACAAAATATCATAGAAGCATAAATCCACGGGTCCAAAAACATAAAAGACACAAAATTTCAAATGAAAATAAAAAGAAAAGGGAAAAGAAAAGAAAAAAAAAGAAAAACAAACGCGAAAATCAGATAGAAAGAGGAATAATCCTTCTCAGTGGCGTCAAAGTCGTCGCCAGAATCGACAAGAGAAGGATCAACAAACTGAGACGAAGGAGCAGCGTCCGTGTCAGTCATGCAGCGGCATCGAGAAATCGCAGTCCATATGCTCCTTAGACTCTCTATCATCACCTTCTGAAAGGCGGCTGGCTCCATCGGAAGTTCCGAAGGAGAAGGAAATGTAGGTTCAGGGATAGAGGAAACTGCTGCGTGCGATCGCTGAGCGCGTTCTCCCTTGCGTGAAGTAGATGGAATATCAGCAGCATCAGGTGCAGGCGTGCGAGCAGAAGGACCTCGTCTTTGGCGAGTGCGTGGTGCGACAAGCAGTAGGCTCGGATCAGGTTCGAAACGAAGCTGAACGGGATCGTCATCAATGTCTGTCAGCCCTCTGTTTTGGAGCTTAACCAGAAACTCCCCTTCCCTGTTGGAAAAACACCAATGTCGCGCAGGCTTCAACCACCTGAGGTTTCGCATATGTCTCTCGTCCATGACAGTGCGAGTGGTGACAATCGAACAGCTCGTTGTGCTGATACCGAAATGCTGGAAGATAGGGGTAAGAAAACTACCTACTGTCTCGGTCTTCCGAGCTGTTCCCACTAATGGCTTGGTCTTCAGAGAGATCAGGTGATGGGAAAAGACTGCCCCTAGATTGACTGCGAGATCGAGTGCAAGCCACTCATAGTTCTCGTCGTGGATGATGTCTCCAATGGCTATGGAGAGCATGATAAGCTCGGACAGCCGCATCTTGTTAGGCTCCATCTTACACAAGATGGTGTTGCTCAGGATCCTAACCAGATAGCGCAGAACGGGATGACGAACGTCCATCTGAGTAGATGTCTTGGAGTCGTAGGCTCTGTTCCCGAAGTGCTCCCAGAAAACCTGCACATCGAGAAACTGGGTTGGCAAAACGACTTTCCGGAAATCCTTGCGAAAACCATAGATCTCGCAGAGATCTTGGAGCGGCAGCTTGTATCTCACTCCGCGAATCATGAAGGTCATGGTGCCTTCCAGCGCATCCTTCAGAACCTCATCCTGATAGTAATCTCGGACTGTCGCGAGGAACTGTCGTACCAAGTCAGGGTACAAATCATACTGTCACATCGGCATAGTCCCCAAACCCATCTTCTCTATCAATCTCCCAAGTGCTCTGTTGATACCCAGGCTTCGCATGGTCTGAGGGTCAACAAACCGAGTGGTCTGTATATCAACGTCTTGCCAAGCGTTGTAGAACAACGTGTCGTAATCATCCAAGGTCTCTGAGATTGGCCTGTAGATGCAATCATTACTCTCAGCTGTCAGCATGTATGTTCCCTCCCAATCTCTGGTGCAGGGAATCTTGGCCTTCTCGTTACGCTTAGGCCAAGGAGCTCTAACTGTGGCAGCAGGAACCACATGATCAACACGAGCCGCTGGTGCTGGCGACGAAGATGGCACTGGTGGTGGCATGTTCCGCAGGGAAGCATGCGGAACCTCGATGTCTGCTGACGCTCCGTCATCCCTCACTCTGTAAGTATCGTTACCTAGGTAACCTATCACTCCACCTAGTCGCCAATGTAAACCTTCCCAGATCTTGACACGTTGACCCAAGGCAAAATCCCTTGGCGATGGGTTTGATATGCTCCATCCGTTCGTGTTCTCTTTCGCGTAGAGATCTTCATCATCATCAAACACAAAACTCGGCATAAATCCAACGTCTCTCTCAAACACAGCAATCTTGGCTAAGTAAAACAGTGATCATCGACCGATGCCACTTGGTATCGATCGATACTCACACAGGTATCAAGCATCACACACAGAACACGAATCCAAAAACTCCAAAAGTGCGAACCAAGGATAAATAAGTGTAATGTAGAATTCGACTAGGCCTAGAACACACAAATCAAGTGATAATCATCCAGCAAAACAAGTTCTAAGAGCCTAAAAATCGAAAATTAAACCTTGGTTCACAGATTGAAAAGATGAAGATTCGTGATTCATACCTTGTAGATCGTGAGATTGAGTGAGAGAATGAGATAGAGCACAAAAATCCGAGCAGGATAGACACAAAAATCACTCAAATCCGTTGAGAAACGAAGATTTGTGATTTTGAGAGAGAGAGGTTCGGTATTTGTATCGAACGATGGAGGCAGTGGGGGAAGAAAAGAAAAAACCGTAGGGTTTAATAGGAAACTTACATGCGCATGGAGTATCGACCGATACCAATGGGTATCGATCGATATTGAGTGTATGGAATTATTTTCTAGCCACACGGAGGTCGGTTCAGAATGTGGATGTTTAACAACGGGTATCGATCGACACCAAGTGGAATCGATCGACACGGAACCTCCGAATCTGATTCACGTGACACAACGAAACACAAAACAAAAACTAGAGAAATAAAAGACTCGTATGTACAGACTTACCAGTGGGTTACCTCCCACTCAGCGCTTGTTTTACGGGGCATTCTCACGTGAATCAGATTCGGTGGGTTACCTTACTGGATTACCTCCCAATCAGATTCAATGGGTTACCTCCCACTCAGCGCTTGTTTTACTGGGTTACCTTACCAGTGGGTTACCTCCCATTCTCATCCTGACGGTCAGTCAGGATGAGAATGAGAGCTTGCAGCAAAACATGCTCGACAACTTGACATCTCCAGGTTCAGAGTTCTGCGCAACATGTTCTCCACAACCTCTTGTCCTTTCTCCTTCAGTTCCGGGGTAAGAAGAATTCTAGCCTTAGAAAATGGCTTCGAGGGCCCTTTGCATTTCACCTTATACTCGATCGAATCTCCATCACATTTCTGAGGGATTATGGTGACTTGTGTAGCACTCTTGATTCTTTTGTTCTTCACCTCCTTCTTTGCCTTAATCTTTTTGATGACTTTCTTGGTGATGATAGGAGGGTGATCCAGAACTTCCTTGACAGTTGGCTCAGCATAAGGCTCTTGCAGAAGATCAACTACCAATGTTTCTCCTGTAACAGTGGTGATGCAAAGGATATGTGCGGGAGTTCTTCTAGGGATGGCTTTGTAGGAGACATGTTCCTCAATGTATGAAAACGAGATGCTCTCACTGGGCGTGTCTATAAATGCCCTAACCATAGCCATGAACGGTCTCCCAAAAATCAAAGGGTTGCTAGACCTTGCGTGCATATCCACAACTTGAAAATCAGTAGGAACGAGACAGTCTCCTACCTTAACCATCAAATCAGGGATTGTACCGTATGGAACTGATGTGGCGGAATTCGCGAATGTGAGGGCCATCTGAGTAGGTCTAATGTCGTCGATTTGCAGCTTCTCTGCGAGTGCCTTCGACATAACATTAACGCTAGACTCTGAATCAACCAGAGAATCTTTGAATTCAACTCCGGAGATGGAGCATGGGATTGAAAATTTCCCTGGGTCTTCCCTCTTAGTCAACCGCTGCAGTGGAGGCGGTGTACTTCTGACTTTGATGAAAAGTGCCTTGATCTCGTCCTCAGTTTCTCTGCAATCTCGGAAGTGAATGTAAAGAGGGCGGTACTCAAGAGCTTCATCAAAAGTCAGTGTGAGTGGAATTCTTCGTACCATTTTCTCAAAGCCACGCAGCTGCTTTGGAGAAATGAGATCTCTAAGGTGTTTAGGTGGTCGAGGATCTGGTTTCTTAGGCTTGTAGACACGTCCTTCAACCATCTCTGGTTTCTTCACGATATCTGGTTCAGCCTCTGAGGGGTGCCGATCGATACAAGGTGGGTGTCGATCGATACAAGGTAGGTGTCGATCGACACAAGGCTCATGCGTTGGTTCTTCAGGTTGGTATCGATCGATATCAGCAGTGATATCGATCGATACTGACGAGTCAGGTTCGGAATCACCATCTACAAGGTTTTCGAGATCTCCTGCACTTCTCATGGTGATGGCATTGACGTACTCCTTTTGTGCATGAGTCGTCTTTCCCTTGACAGCTGCTACAGTCTGAGCTACTTGCGTTTCCAACATCTTCTGATGAGTATCGAGAGCATCGATCCTTCCACTCAAATCCTTGTACACAGCATCTATATTTCTAGACTCGATCTATTGAGATTCACTGTGAGCTGCTGCCGTCCTTGAATCAGCTGTTCAAACATAGACTCGATCTTGCTATCTAGAAGCTTAGCAGGTACATGTTGATAGGATGAATTTCCATAGTTCCTAGTGTACCCAATGTTCTGAGATGATCTCTGACCAAACTGATTTAAACCTCCTTGCTGAGAGTTGTTGTTGAAGTTTTGGTTGCTGTTGAATTTATTCTTCTGACCTTGAAAACCAGAACCACCGATGTAGTTGACATCCTCTACTTCATCCTCGTTGAACACCTCAACATCTTCAGCAAAGTGAACAGCCTTTTGTGTCTTGCCCATCAGAAGACTGTGCATAGAATCCAACTTAGCTTGAAAATCGGCAATCTGTGAGCCATCCATGTTACCAGCTAACTTCTTCCTCTCATAATCATCATTCTTGGTGCTATTTCTAGACGCCAAGTTCTCAATCAGGACATAGGCTTCATCAGGATACCTGGTATTGAAGTTTCCATTGCTCGAAGCATCCAAAGTCATCTGATACCTTCAATCAAGTCCTCTGAAGAAGAAACCCATCATCTGAACATCAGAGTATCCGTGATGTGGACAATCTCTCTGATATGATTTGAATCTCG
>PKML01040668.1:0-19387 GCA_002933935.1 Eutrema yunnanense
GAGATTAAAAACCTATGAAACTAAACCTTAAAAACATGTAAAATATGGTGTTATCGATCTGACGCCTCAACTTTTTCCGAAGCGTGGACCCTCTCTTCTTCAACGAGCTGGGACGCGATAACCGAGTCACGACGGATCTGTTCATCTTCCATCTCTTTTTTCTCAGCGGCCATTTTTCTCGCCTGTTCCACAACAATCTCCGCATCATGTTGAATTTGGGCTTCAATATGAGCAGGACGGACCCGAGGCCGAGGATTACTCGATTCGGAGGTATCGTCACCAACCTGCCTGGACAGGAAGAGTCACTCCATCTCAGCGAGCCGCGATTCATCGGCCACAGGGAGATCGTTGCCGATCTCCGTTCCTCGATTGACGCACACCGTCAAAACTCCCTCGAGCCCCGGTTTCAACAATGTCCCGGTCACGTAAACTCGAAACCGGCGCCGGAGACGGAATGATAGAACGGGCTTCTGTGCGGTGCGAGTTGCAAAGGACTAATCAAGGAACTTCCACTTGATCAGTCATAATTTAAATCGACAGTTAGGGTTCTAACGAGAACCGTGGAGGATAGACGAAGAGTCGCGAAGAAAGGATAAGAAATAGCAAACAAAAATAATGCAGAGAATCACGAGAAACAAGTGGGATTTGTCGAAGAAAATCGTTGAAATCCGATAAACAAAACCCTAAGAGGAAGGAAGCAAAAAAAAACCAGGGAGAAAAAATAAGAAGAAATGTGTTACCTTTATGAGTAGAAAAATGAAAAAAGCCGAAGAGTCAAGGAAATATATAGAGAGAGAAGCAATCATGACCAAATCCCTCGATTCTCGCAAAAGTTGAAGAAACTGAAACGACATCTCTTCTTTGAGAAGATTCGCCGAACTCAGCGCCGAAATCATTTACATCACCAAAGTCAACTAAGATAAGACATCGACCTTAATTCCAACCAGGTTAAAGAATTCTCAATGAACTTCGCCGAACTCGGAACACACTCCTTCGCCGAACTGAGGGGGCACTTATTGTTAGGGGTGAGTTTAGCACTCCCCGATTTAACCAGGTTTGAACCAAGACCGGTCCAATTGATTCTGGTTGATGACGGTTCAAATCAAATGAGGAAGGCCCATGATCGCGACAAGCAGACCGAGCTCAGCCCAAAAGCCCAACGCATCGACTACCGAGAAATAAGGAATCTTTCCCGATTTCGTCGGAGGAAAATGGAAGATTTCCTTATCCTGATGGAACGAGGAAAAGGAAATCCCCCGTTTTAGGCCGACTCGAAACCTTATAAATAGGGCGACCCCCGCCACAATTTAGATCTATCTACAATCATCTGCGAGACCTAAGAGACAGAGAGCTGAGACTTTAGCTTTTAATTTCTTGACTCGCAAGTTATCTTTTTACGATCAAACAATCTTGTAACTCCCTCGAGTTTAATCAATAAACGAGATTCAATCCATTGAATTTACTGTTTTGCCCCTTGTGTGATTTTCAGAATCAACATGTATGGATTCTGATCCTCGTCTTCTGCGTATCTGGTCTACAAGTTGACAGGATTTTCCTCCCTTCCCTCCGCGTTGCGGTTTCTTCTCTTCTCTTCTCTTCTCTCTCCTTAGTAGTCATCTGTACTTATGCATTTGTACTACCATTCCCCTTTCTGGCTTCTTTATTTTTAATGGTTGTAAGTTCTTGGTTCTTGTTTGGTTCATTGTAAGATTTTTTTATTTAATGAAGTTCCATTAATAAAAAAATTGGAGTTAGAAAGAAAAAAAAAATACACTATCCACGATTTCTCTCCCACACAAGAGTATTTTGGTATTTAAAAAAATTGAACAGTTGAAAAGTATGTCTAAGTGTAATGCAAAATATGTCTAGGTGTAATTACAAAGTAGAAAGTGTATTGTTTGTAATTAGAAAGTTAAAAGTACCTCATACAACCAAAGGTTCTTTACATAATCTACCGAGCATTAGGTGATTCACTTCAGTACAAACAAATTCGGTTAAGTAAACCGATTTAACAAACAAATTCGGTTTTATTCGGCGATAGTTTTGGAAGCATAAACCAAATCGAATTTTATCCTAGCCGAACCGAACGGAACTTTTGTTCGGCTTATTTCAGCATTGCTTTTCCCGAGCCAAGAGCCAAGAAAATGACGAACCGAACCAAATTACCCGGTTGAACCGATTTCCCAGGTCAAGGTCACCCTTTGAGTCCGAGGTCGAGAACTAAACCCATATCGAGAATCAAGGTGTGTGCCACTGGCTGGCGTTCTAGGGTTTGATGGCGACGCAAGTTGACAAGAAGTTCAGTTGGGTGATTAAGAATCTCTCCTATTTGAAATCTGACATAATCTATTCTGATGAATTCATCGTTGGTCGCTGCAAATGGTAAGAAGACAACTTGTTTGCTAATGCTTTCTTCCGTTCAAGCTTTATGTGAGACCTCCATTGTTTGTGTTTTGCTTGCAGGCGTCTTAAGGCCTTTCCCAAGGGAAATGACACTGATGATTTGTCTCTGTATCTGGTGGTTCCTAATGCTGAATTTTTGCCTTTTGGATGGAGAAGACACGCAGAATTTTCCTTAGAAGTAGTAAATCAATATTCGGAGAAACTCTCAGAAGTGAAAGGTGATTCTTTTTTGTGCCCGCTCTGAATATTGTTAAAAGCTCATGTGAACGATTATGAAAGGAAATCTGTCTTGTGGGTTTTCAGTAACACAAGCTTATTATGATGAGAATGTACCAGACTGGGGTTTTAGAAAAATGATTTGCCTTGACATACTTAAGGCCAAAAGATGGTGGGTTTATGGTCAACAACGAAGTCAAGATTGTTGCACAAGTGAATGTTCTTCAAGTTATTGGCGAATTAGACGAATCTGAGGAGGCAACCCAGCCTCTGAAGAAGATAAAGCTGAATAATGGTGATGGTCCAGCAGATTGGGTGGTGGATGTCGATGGGTTTAAAGTTCTTTCTTCTCAGGTAAGAAGTTAGTTAATAGAGATGCCAACTTTCTTAATAAATTTCAACCTCTAGAGAAGTTATCATTTGCTGCTCTTTTTTGGATATGTATACTTTATTCATTCTTTTTCAACTGCAGGCGGAATCAGTGAAACGTATATTCGAAAGACACCCGGACATGGCACTAGAGTTCCAAGCTAAGAATCAACATCTGAGGACAGCATGCATGAATGTCCTCCTCAACCTTATCGAAACACTGTGCCAGCAAGAACTCTCCTATGCTGATCTGGTGGGAGCAGACAGTGCACTAACATACGTGAAAGATTCGGGATTTAAGGTGGATTCGTTGGAGAAGAAATTGGAGGAAGTGAAGGAAAAGAAGAAGGAAGAGCAGATTGGTTAGACTCTGATGCAAGAGTTAGAGGAAGAGCTGAAGGACTTTAAGCAGAAGTGTTCAGACAAAGAAGCTCCGCTGGAGAAAGAGAATGCAGAACTGAAGGACTTGAAACAGAAGTGCTTGGGCAGCGAAGCTCTGCTAGAGAAAGAGAAGGCAAAGGTGTTGGCCGCCATTGCTTCTCCTCTAACGTTGGATGATGTTGTATGATGTATTAGGTTTGGTACTTTGGCTAGTTGTGTCTAGGTTATGTTCGTTTGAGTCTAGGTTTCAAAGTTAGTGTCTCTACGTAGAAGCTAGAGTGACTTCTGTCGGGATTGAAAGTCCCACATTTTGTAAAAAACTAATCTTTTGGTTAAGAACATAAGAGGATTTGGTAGGATTTGTAAAGCACGCAGCTTTAATGGAAAAGTTAAAATCTTAAACGGATGTATCATGTTCGTTTTAGAGTCTTTAACTGTTGTTTTAAATCACGGTAAATCACCGGAGTGTAAGCGGTTTCTTTTTTTTTTTTTTGGAGAAAATCGCATTTTTAAGCTTCAAAGTATAAAAATGTAGAACTTTAAACTTCGGTGAAATTACATTCTCACTTTAAACTTTCAAACCAAGGAAATTATCACTTAAAACCATGGAAAAATGATACTTAGCTACACCAACTATTAAACTTTGCATGGTCACACATCCCAACACTCGTTCGATGGTTAACCTAATCAATTTACTAAATACTCGGCATTAGGATTTTCAGGCTTGTGTTTTGGTTGTAAAACTTTATCTATCGCTATTAGGATTTTTGAATTTTCAAATTTGTGTTTTGGTTGTAAACTACTATCGGCATTAGGATTTTCAGACTTGTGTTATTAAACAAGATTACTTTTTTTGGTCATGAATTATAATTAACGAGATTGTCTATATCTCAATATAGAATTCATTGAAACTGTCAAATATGGTTTGGATTAATTACAGATCGGGTCAATTTGTTTTAATTACAGATCGGGTCGGGTTCTAATTCGGGTAATATGGTCAGATTAGTTTGTATAAATTGTGTTTTGATCCTATATAATACGATTTTTAAAAATATTTAAGTCAGATTTAACGGATATGTATGTCACCATACATAATTAGATAAATGGTGTATGTCACTATGTATTTTATCTTAGTTGGTGTAGTTACACATATAATTTATTAGTTGGGATGTGTGGCCATGCAAAGTTCAATAGTTGGTGTAGTTGAGTATCATTTTTCCTAAAACCATCAAAGTAACTTTCCAATTTGCGCCGCCTAAAAATTTGACGGAATAGTTAACTCCGTTAACAGAATGGTTTTTTTTTTATTATGTTGTAAATTATTATTATATTAAACTAATTAATTAGATTAGATTTTATATTAAAATTAAAAATAAATCAACATCACTATATTATAATAAAAAAATAATCATTCTATTAACCGAGTTAACTATTCTTTGGCGACGCAAATTGAAAAGTTATTTTTATGGTTTTAAATGAGAGTTTCCTTGGTTTGAGGGTTTAAAATGAGAGTATAATTTTATCAAGATTTAAATCGCTACCTCCCAGTTTTTTTTTTTCATATTAGAAGTGAATCTTGTTCAAAAGTTATGTATTGTGCAACTTTATTGCATACATTTGTAGAGTTATTGTTTTTGGGCCTGAAGAGATCGAAAGAGTTAGACTAAATATTTGGGCCTAACAGTTAGAGGCCCATAAGCCTCTGAGATGTTATCCAAGTTTCCTCTTTTCTCCACAGAAACATAGAACAGATAGAGAGAAGAGACCATGCCTGTGTCCGTACATCCCGTCACCGCCACGAGCTTAGCGACTAAGGTCTCTTCGAATCGGTTTTACCGTAATGTTTCGCGCCGTCGAATCGGCTCCAGCTCCGTCAACTGCTCGGTGGATACGACGGAGGCTGACCGGTCGGTGAAGCTGAAGAATGGGAACGACTCACTGGAGATTTGCAGAGTCCTTAACGGGATGTGGCAGACGAGCGGAGGATGGGGGAAGATCGATCGAAACGACGCCGTTGATGCAATGCTTCGTCACGCCGATGCCGGTCTCTCTACTTTCGACATGGCTGATCACTGTAATGGCTCTAAACAAGTTATTTCTCATTTCTTCACACAAATTGGCCTTAGTTGTTAGCAGAAATTAGCTTAGAAATCAACAAAGTGATAAAGAGATTACAGAACTTTTTTGATGCTATGTTTTGCTCTCAGAAGACTTGAGCTGAAAGGTTTTTAGTGTGGAGATTAAATGATATAATTTCGATTAGTTTGTTTCTTTGATGTTTTTTTAAGATGGTCCTGCGGAAGATCTTTACGGCATTTTCATCAATAGGGTTCGTCGAGAGCGACCACCAGAGTATTTGGAAAAGATTAAAGGGTAAGAGAGTTTTTAAGTCGATTGTTTTGTCAGTAATGTAGAGAGTAAAACCAATGGATCAGGAGTTTTGTGTAAGATATGGTAGAGTGGCTGATTGATTAGGCTATGTTTTGTGGTGCAGTTTGACGAAATGGGTCCCTCCTCCGGTGAAGATGACAAGCAGCTATGTTCGTCAGAACATCGACATATCGCGGAAGAGAATGGACGTGGCTTCTCTTGATATGCTTCAGTTTCACTGGTGTCTGCTCCTCTCTTCCGCTTAATTTCTAGTAGTTGATGTTGCTCTATCTTCAGCTTCTGTAGTGACCATTTTCACTCTGCGTTACTCATTTTTAGCTGATCTGTGATTTTGGAATAGGTGGGATTATGCGAATGACGGTTATCTTGATGCACTGAAACACCTCACCGACCTCAAAGAAGAAGGTAAAGACATTGACACTTCAGGAACTAGCCGAAGATTAGCTCTTTTTTTCGAATTTTTTTATTGAAACTTCAAACTACAGTACACATTCTTTGTAAAAAGCGATTTAGATTGAATAAATTTTACATTCATTTCAAAAAAAAAAAAGAAGAAGGTAAAGCAAGAGGGGATATATCTTTCTCCGTTCTTGTGAGTATCGTTTTATTTATCTATCGGCTTTCTTAAGCTGAGGCATTGAAATGCTTGCAGGTAAAATCAAGACTGTTGCTTTGACAAATTTTGATACAGAGAGACTTCAGAAAATCTTAGAAAATGGAATCCCTATTGTTAGCAATCAGGTATTTGTTCGAACATCTTCTGCGTTTCTTCCTCCAGATTTTGCTGTTCCTTGCAAGTTCCTTTATTGTTTTGTTCATGTAGATCTGCCTGCAAATTCTTTTCAGGTGCAACACTCCATTGTAGATATGCGTCCTCAACAGAGAATGGCTCAGCTTTGCGAGCTCACTGGCGTCAAACTTATAACGTAGATTCTCTTCTTATACTCTCTAGAAAATCTCGTTTGATTTCATATTTTTTAACAACTGACTTAACCACACACATCATTGTTCTTTCGACTGCAGATATGGGACAGTAATGGGTGGTCTCCTGTCAGAGAAGTTCCTTGATACCAATCTAACAATCCCTTTTGCTGGCCCGCGCTTGAATACTCCTTCTCTCCAAAAATACAAAAGGGTAAGATTTCAAATCATTCACAGATTAACCTTGTCAATGGCAGTTCTCATTGAATGAGTTTTAGGATTCATCGTCACTGTATCATCCTACTTTTCTACTGTTTTTAAGATTTATGAAAGTTACATTATAGATGGTTGATGCATGGGGAGGGTGGAATCTTTTCCAAGGTTTGCTTCGAACGATGAAGAGCATAGCCACAAAACATGGAGTCTCTATTCCTACGGTGGCTGTGAGATACATACTAGATCAGGTATTTTGCTCTTCCTCGCATCACACGGATTACTCTGACTCTCAAGGCCAGTCTGGTTTTTGATTTGTTCTGAAAATTGGGAATCTCATGGCAGCAAGGAGTTGCTGGATCAATGATTGGGGTGAGGCTCGGGTTAGCGGAACATATACAAGACGCAAACGCGATATTCTCATTGGTATTGGATGATGAAGATGTTAATAGCATACAAGAGGTTACCAAGAAAGGTAAAAATCTTCTCCAAGTGATTGGTGACTGCGGAGACGAATACAGGCGTATATGATATTGTAGAATATTGTATACATGTTTTCAATACACAAGATCTATGCTAGAATTCGTATATAACTTCTGATAATGTAATTTTGTGTGTGTGTGCAAATACTGATAATGTATTCAATACACAAGATCTATGTATATATTGCAATCATCTAGATATAGAAGGGTTTAGTTAGATTTTGATGTTTTGCAA
This sequence comes from Eutrema yunnanense, assembly GCA_002933935.1. Classification (NCBI taxonomy): domain Eukaryota; kingdom Viridiplantae; phylum Streptophyta; class Magnoliopsida; order Brassicales; family Brassicaceae; genus Eutrema; species Eutrema yunnanense. The sequence continues at coordinate 7,612 of PKML01040668.1, forward strand.
TTAAGTAATGAACCAATCATATGAGTATAACAGAGCTTTCTNAAATCTATTGTAAAAAATATATTTTTTTCTTTTGTTATAGATCGATATTTTTTAAAACACAACTCTTGTTCGCATGGATGTGGTTCAGTAGTAGGAAGAATCGTGTGGGATGTTACTCCACTCTATTCGGGTTTAATCCGCCCTGGAAACAAAAACGCATCTATATGAGAAGTCTGGATCTGGGCTGAAGGCCCATGCAGTTTACTTGGTAGTCCGGTAACAGACGATCCAACTATCCCCTGACATTAGTCGGAAGGCATTTCAAACTCAAGATATGCGGTGTGGTGGTCCATTTGGATCTCATGACCCATTGATCCGAGTCCAGCTCGGAGCTCATGATGTCTGTTGAACCTAGGGAGTAGTATACTCTATAGCACTTCGGTGTGTTCCTATCGGATCAGCCAATATGATATATATAAAAAAAAATATCACTCGTATTCAAAGTTGAAGAGGTGTATATCAACATATGCTCTATATGTTTTAATTTTTTTATTTATAAACTAATTATAAAGCTTGTTAAGATAATAAAAATATGAATTATAATTCTTCTAATATTGTAATTTATCTTTAGGAAATTTGATTTTTCTTTTCCTACTTCTTAAACTTTAGAGAAAAATAAAATCTTAAATCAGATATCTAACTGAGTATGTTTTACTTATATCAAAATCATTATAGTTTTTGTGTCGAAGTTTTAATAGTCATATAGTATAATTTTGTATAGCTCAGTCACTAATGCATATGATATTGTAATTTATCTTTAGGAAATTTGGTTTTGCTTCTTAATCAGATATCTAACTGAATATATGATATGAACTTTACGATTAATTAATGTGAATTGCAAATGTGTCGATTGGTCAGAAAGAAACGAATTGTATTTGTAGATATCATCATCAGTTTAAAGTTTTGCAAGTGGAAATGGGAAACAAAACTTTATAAGTATCTTTAATTTGGTCTCTCGAAGTCTTTACGTCAAACTTGAAAGCTGCCAGCTCAGTGCATGAAAGACGCGATGTCGACATGCAAACTCTTTTGGGATTACAAAACATAAAGACCCAATCCCCAGTTGCGGCATATACTTCCAAACTCACTTGCTAACTTCACACACGGTTCATGTATTCACGTGTTTAATTTAACGAAGCACGTATATTTTTTTAATAAAAAAATGATTGAAATTGGAGTGAAAAAAGTGAAAAAACTTAACTCCATCAACTAACAAAATGAATTAAGTCCGAGGTCTTGTGGTCGGTTGGTTGAGGATGGGGTCGGGGTGTTATCACATTTCGGATTCGATCTATCTGCTGCGCGAAATTAAGTCATATTTTTCTTGGATACTCACACGGATATGGACCAATTGCTTACGGCTCATTTGAAAACCTGGGAAAAGACCTATCCGTGGGTTGTCTTTCCCCCAGAGATTAGTCTGGAGCCTTCCATAGACCTGAGATTTACCCTGAGTTACCAAAAAAAAAAAAAAAATTAATTAATTAACCAATGGTGGTGGATTCTCACTTGTGGAGAAGTTGCCTTGTTGATCTAGGTTAGGGATTGATTCCCCATAAACGTAGAATTATTTAATTATTTCTATTTGATCAGTCGAAAATAATATCATGCTTTAGACCTATTTGAAAACCCGATGAATTAATTAGTCGATGGTATCACTCTTCCAAAAAGATTAGTCGGATGGTAAAAAATCTTGATTACCCTTTGTTATATATAAAAAATGAATCATTAAACTATTAAACTAGCATGAACTAGGCTACGATTAGTAACCCTGCATAATCGTGAAATAGTGGAAAATAAAACTAATCTGCCGCTTAAAATCTACAAAAAGAAAAATTATGGAATATTTGTTTGTGCGAGTGAATAAGTTTTGCAAAATGGCAGAATATAAATGAATTGGGCTAATTTTTAGAAAGAGGTGACACAGTCTAAATATTATTATATAAAGATATTTATTAATTTTATTGTAATTGTTTTTGATTTATTTTTCAATACATTCATAATACATAAAAATCTAATGATGTTATAAAATCCAAATCATAAATGCAATCTCATTCATTACATATATAAATATTTGTAGTTAACAAAAAATCATAAATATTTAAGAAATGAAAAATATTATTAGTTATATACTGAATAATGTGGAAAATGTAATTTAATTCAAATATTCCACAAATAATCTACTTAAGACTCACTTTTCTATTTAATAGATGTTTCTTGTATACTTTTTAAGAAAAACGCGCATATTGTTTACATTTTATTCCACATATTTTTTATTGGTAAAATACTTACGGAATCGCGGTTAAAAACACAGTTCCGCCATTCCGAAATTAACCAATCAAAATTTTAGTTATTGATGTAAGATCGAGGGTATGATCTCACAAAGACAATCGATGGAATTAAGCAATTGGCCGAAGGGCACTCTTTACTTAGTCAACTGATTGTCGAATGAGGATGATCGATGGAATCTAGTCAACTGGCCGACATGCACTCTTTGAATATATTAGTGGATGGACGATGGTATGAGGACATAGATGGATCGAGTGAGACCACACGAGCTGTGGAAGGACTCGTGATACACTCCACGATTAGACAAAAGAATCCACCCAAGTCTAAGTGCACACGATCGACCAAGGGGAAACCACACAAGGTACGAACGCAAAAGAATTTCTAATCCAAGAAGATTCTAAAAAGGGGCCAAATAGCTTTTCTATTTCTTTTCAACTTCCATTCTGAATCTATATATATAAAGAAACTTTTTCTCTCTTCTCATACTGCCACCTCAGCATCCTAAAAAATTAATACACATATTAAATACATATATTAATTATAAATTTAGTTTTAACATTATGAAAAGAATTTGAAAAGGCATTATTCATATTCTAAATTAAACGAGAAATTAATAAACTTATATGAATATAATTCTTTGAAATAATAACAGGTTTAATAAATTTGGTTATCATAATATATTTTAACTTTTATAAATATTTAATTAGGTTAAATTGTATCGAAAATATTATAAGAAAACTAAAATATCAAGCAATTCCTAACAATTAAACAAATAAGTTAAATATGTAACTAAATTCATAAAGCAAAATATAAGTTGGCAAGTTTTACATCTAATAAAGAGACAAATAAATAAAATTTAGGNCCGGCCAAAACTGTTTCTTACATTTAACTATTGTAATTTGTAGAATAGTTTTAGACACACACCTATATCTTGTTGGGTTTGCCACATTACAGCTTCAGTTATCCCGATAACATTTTTATCTGCGCACATCTTGTTGTCTGCGGTTCAGATCAAAACTTGAGGCGGCAGAAAGTTATCCTTGCTTTTGTGGAAGATACGGATTGTATCTTATCAGACAAAGCATTTAATGCTCTATGCATTCCCTCTCTCTCTCTCTCATATATGGACATAATCGACTACAATTACACTTTGAAACTGTACTCATCTAACTTATCTCAAAGTGTCTTAATTTTAATTTTAATTAAGAAAATAAAAAATAATTTTAGAGACAAGGCATGTACACTATATTAATTTTAATTTAATATCCTATACAAATAATGATATCAATCAAGACGAGCGACTTGCAAAAATCATCGACCGCATAAGACAACGAGCCATTAGTTGGTTTTCCAAATTTCTCTCTAGTGCGGGAAAGATGACTATGCTCAAATCCGTTATCTCGGCCATTCTATCATATATGATGTTTTGCTTTAAAATTCCTTCGAGCCTTTGTAAACGTATCCAATCCGCTTTAATGCAGTTTTGGTGGGACGCAAAACCGGACAAGAGAAAGATGTGTTGGATCGCATGCATGGTCAAAGCTAGCTAGATCGAAACATAATGGAGGAATTAGGATTTTGAGATATCGAGAGTTTCAATGACGCACTTTTGGCCAAACTTAGTTGGAGAATCTTGTCGAACCCCCAATATCTACTTGCACGAGTCCTCCGAGGAGGATATTACCGTTTCACCTCTCTTCTACATGCTGACACTCCCTCTTCATCTTCACATGGATGGCGCAACATCATGATTGGAAGAGATCTTATGTCGGGAGAGCTATTAGGAATGGAAAGGAAACAAGAATATGGGATGAGTCATGGATGTCCATGTCGACGCAATCCAAACCTATTGGTCCACCTTCAAGAGCTACAAAAGATTTGCTTGTTGCAGATCTTACGGTTGAAAACTCTACTGTAGGGGATGAAGCTAAAATAAATGAGATTCTCCCCATCTATGTCGTTGAAATTTACTGCATCAAAGCAAGCGTTACGTGAGGAGAGGATTCATACGTCTGGATCCCAAATAAGAATGGCTTTTACTCAACTAAATTAGGCTACCATACATCGATGATAATCATGCAACGACATGCCGATGGGCAAGAAATTACTCCGTCAGTCAACTGGAACTCTGATGTTTGGCACGTGAAGTTCTCCCCGAAGATCAAAGTGTTTTTATGGAAAGTTATTAAGAGAGTTCTCCCAACCAGAGTAAAACTTCTCACTCGCGGCCTCTCAAGTCGTGCATCCTGCGGCTACTGCGGAGAACTTAAAAGATCAGATCACCTCTTTCTCCACTATGATTTTGCTAGAACAATTTGGGCTCTGGCTCCGTTTAAATACATAATCGACACTTCTTTCATCCCTGATTTTTCAACTGGACTTAAAAGCATCGAAGAGCTGGGCTATCTTACCACCGACGAGCATTAATACTGGTCTCCTCTTCCCATGGATTTGCTGGTCTCTATGGACAGCAAGAAACAAGATAAATTTTGAAAACAAAGCCTTTTCACTTGCATAAACTGTTGTCAAAGCTATCCGAGAAGTTAGGGAATGGATAGCGGCCCAGACGCAGGAAGCAAAAACCTTTGAACCAATAGCAGGACGACATCCAGTCCAAACACCACAAGATCACATGTTATGTCAAACAGATGCGCCCTGGAACGAGAAGGAGAAACTCGCCGGTCTTGACTGGATCTTCTTAAACAATGAAAAAATAGAGATGGAACGAGGTATGAAAACATATGAATTTTTGAATTCACCTCTAATAGTAGAGGCCATGGCCCTACGATCGGCACTCAACCAAGCTCTGGATCTAGGCTATACCAAACTCCATGTTCAATCTGACGCACAAGACCTCATCCGCACCATCAACCGAAAGGAGAAAATCAAAGAAATCTTAGGAATCGTTTAGAATATTAATGCTTTATCAGAATGTTTCCTTAGTGTTTCTTTCGATCACATTCTTCCCTCAACCAATATGTTGGCCGGCGCTATCGCAAAACAGTGACTCTGTGACTCTTCTCTTGTATCGCCTTAATCGGCATTGAATGAATGAATGATTAGATGTTCAAAAAAAAAAAAACTTCTTGCAGCATTTGGAAACACGATAGACAGTTTTTTATGGATGATTCCACAACAAACAGTTATATCCGCACCACAATTATCCACAATAAACGGTTCTACGTACACCATGCTTAACATGCACAATTGTATTCTTAACATATGGGACCACGACGAACAGTTCACTCCACCACACTAAAGATCTCTGGTAAGCTTACCTCCAATAATCTGCATAATTTCACATATTTTAAAAATCGAACCCCCATAGTGTAAAAACATTGATAAAACCTTTAGTTAACCAGTTAACCACTAAATCAAGAAGCTTTCACAATTCAATATTGTGTTTAAACGATTCATTAATAATAACATGTATGTATGATTTTTAAATAAAAACCTAACAGAAATGGTAATGATTTAAATAGTGTTTTAAATTTTATATGTTCGTATCATCTATTAAATACTTACGAAAAATGAGATTCAAACTAATTCAAACCATGCGCATGATAGGGAACAAACATCATACAAAGTAAAACAGTGTCCATCTTAGTTTCTTGAATTTTTTCTGTGGTTCTTTTTATTTTTTCGATTTTATATGGTTGTTGTTTAAATTTCATAAACCATTTAAGCATTTTAGAAATCGGTTAAGAGATTTGACGCAAAACGGTTTGATAATCCATTACGTGAGAAAAGCAGACAAGAAAGAAAAGCTCACATGTATCACTTGTTCCAATCAAAATCACGTTTGCGCTATACGCTTTGGTTGTTCAAATTATAAATCATAACATGTGACATGTCATGTCCTTTTATATAACATATTTAGTTCCTTTTTAATAAGAGAAGTTTACTTTTATGAAGAACGACCGTACGAGCCCACATAATTTTCTAAATATTGATGTCATTATCGAGTAATCTTTGTTTAAGAAAAAACTAACTGTACGGAGTTTTTTTTGCATAAGGTGAACTAAATGGTTGGAAAAAAAAGAAAAGTAATCAATTGCGTTCGAATAAAAAGAGGAATAACAGTAGAGAACACGAATTTTGGACATTTGTATTTACAGTTCTAAAGAACTCGAGTCCTCATCGTCATTGCCACGAACAGTTCCCACCCGTGGCCAACCCTCAAATCCCACTAGAAGGAACACTTACAATTTCTCTAAGGACAAATACAAAAATATAACCGCTTCAACGAATCACTCCATAACCGGCGGCATGAGAGCCTCTTTGGACAGCCAGAGAAACCACCTCCGGCTGCCATTCTCGAGCTTGCGAAAGCTACATGAATCATCTTCTACGGAAATGAAAATAGTCGCCAAAACATATTCGCCGCCTCTATTCAACACCGAGTCACCACCCGAACCGTTAACAAAGCACGATCTAACCGCAACTTTGAACCGCTCCTAGAATCGTCGAACGAAGCTGGAGAAAAAGAAAACATACATTGAAGAAAAAGCCTAAATCTCAGATCCGATGGGACCAACTGAGAGAACGACGGATAATGCCACAAAACCGGCCCAGCGAGAGGAAGAGAAACCGTGGAGCATCGCCGCCAGAGCCAGAGACCCAATCCTCGAGGACCCCGAAAGATCCTCCGACTAGATCCAGGCAAGAACTCCTACTCCACGAGCGCCCGAGCCTGAACCTAGAGAGATGCCGATAAGCCATGCACCATCTCCGGATCGACCCACCGCACAAGGACGCCGGAATCCACTCAGTCGCCATTCCCGAAGAGATCCAAAAGCCAAAGAAAAAACCCACCGCTGAAAAAATGAGTTAAGACGGATGGGAAGCCGCAAACCGCAGAGAAAGAAAAAAGGGGAAGCCTCCCCCGACGACGGCGAGGAGCGCCGGCCACCGGAGAGACGGCGTCGCTGATGGTAAAAAACTGAGGCGGCGGTTTTTGAGAGAGGTATTTGGGCGAACTAGGGAGGTGAGAGAAATTTTTTTCTATAATCCGTCTGAGTGCTTTAGTCTTCTTCTCTTTGAACATAATTTTCTTAGAGACTAAATTTTTCCTAACTTATCACAAGACTGTCACACTTTGTATGATGTTCATTGATCGAGCTTCATCCATTTGACTACTAACATTGTTTCAAAAGCGAATCTATATGTCTCTTTATTTTTGAAATCTCAGAGATTTTAAACGATTTTCTTATTTTTTATAGGTATCGCGCTGGTGATCTATAGTGAATCATCATCAATAATTTTTTAGTAATTAATGATATAATTCCACCATGTTTTTAGTAATTAATAATCGAATTCAACCATATTTTTTTAGTAATTAATGATGGAATTTCACCACAAAAAAAAATTGATTCTAATTCAAAAATATTTTAAATGAAAAACTGCAAAACCCCAAGAAATCAAATCTATTCCTTATTATAACTTAAAAATAAAAATTATTCATAGTTTTGAAATATTGTTGGGGATAAATAATTCTTCATGAGATCAACGAAACAGAAGGTAACACGTGTCATATTAGGCTAGATGGTCATTTAACCTAAAAGCAAACCACTTCGAAAGGGTACGGTTACGAGACTAGGTGATTAAACCCTAGGACATGTTAGAACATGGCATATGACGTGTCACCAAAGATTAGACGACCACTAGACCTAAAAGCGCACCACCTTGAGAGGGTGCGGTTACGAGGCCGGGTGGTCAAACCCTATGACATGTTAGGACATGTTGTATGACCACCTTCTCCCAAAACCATTCTCGAATAGCTGGATTGAGAAGTATGGAGATGAGTGGTCCGGGCAGAAACCAGCCAGCACCCCGATCACATCAACACGAATTTGGTAGTAATACATGGGAAGATAAACTCCTATATAATCGGGTAAAAATACCTGGGAATGTAAGACTTCCAGGTAACTGGATAGCAATATCTAGGGAGGTAAGGATACCCAATATCCTTCGAAATGTTAACAGAAAGGATAAGTCTAAAACTCACTTTACGCGGGAATGTTTCTATTTTTCCCTCCAATATTACTTTAAGTTAAAGTTGACTCTCGTACTAAGCCCATAGCTAGCCAATTTTGACATATATGACAGGTGAAAGCAACTAATCATTGTTCATGAAGAAGATAAAAACATGGGCATTCAGAGCGCGTGGTATCGCCAAAGTAGCATGGATTCGTCGTGGCGCATGCCCCCTGCATCGACCTTGTCGTGAGCACAGACATAAGCGACAACGGAGGTGTGCAAAAAAGCACTCGAGTACCCCGTACGCGACCCGATGGAGGATCCGAGACCCGACCCGATAGAACGAACGCAACCCGGTATACAAGCTCGGGTCAGGTAGTCTTTATAAATACAACCCTCTGTTCTCGAGAGAAGGGGATATACAATCCGATTTTTCATCTCTCTCTCTTAGAGAAATCTCTCTCTCTCTCTAAACACATAGTTTTTCCTTCTTTCCGGAACTCTCGGTCCCATCTCCGACCATTCTCCGGACAACATCGCGGTTGCTTCTAGACCGTGAAATTCTCACACCCAAACTCTTATTTTCTTCTGTTTTACCACAAAATCTCACCAACTAAAGCTTTTTGTGGATCCATCCTTTCATTCGGACCCAATGGGCATATTTTATCTCCCCGTTTTCCGATTATTCTTTCCGTTTTCCTACGAACCACTTTGTGGTCTTTTTGCTACATATTCTTACTTGGGCGTCAGAGGGCCATCGGAAAACACACCTCCATCGTGTTTTATGGGCCTTCACGTTTTTACTTGTGGTGTAGGAGATTAGCCCCCCAGAGGACGAAAAAACCTCGAAACAATTTTGCGCTAGAAGGAGGGGGAAATCTCTCAACACCGCACAAACCTTGCCATAGAAAATGACAAAACATCGGTCTCGGCGGAGGAAGAGATGGCGGATATAGCTCTATAGTCGAGTGAGCCGGATGAGAAGCTCAAGTCGGGGGAAATATTAAGCCCCGAGGTGTGAGGGACGATGGTGGAGTCATCGTCGAAACCAGTCGATTGTTTCGCCCGATAAAACGGAGATATGTTGGGACTAGATTCTTAAATCATCAGCCACCGTCTGATGGTGGACCCCAACTCTCCACCGGTTCAACATAAGAGGAGAAAGCTCGTGCTTGAGAAGAAGAAGTCGAGACATTGGTGGACGCTGGGATCGTCAGAGAGGTCAGATGCCCAGAATAGCTGGCTGATGGAGGTAGTTTAGAAGAAGAACGGGAAATGGCGCATCTGCATCGATGCCCAGATGATCCCTTCCCGTTACCGCATATCGACTAGCTGGTAGACACGACTGTGTGACACGAAATGCTCAGCTTTGTGGGCACATCCTCGGGATACAACCAGACCCACTTGAATCCCGATGACTTAGAGAAAACAATCTTTATCATATCGCTGGAGATCTATTGCTGCATCATGATGTTTTTCGAGCTCAAAAACGCGGGGGCATCCTAACAAAGATGTGTCAACTGGATGCTCAAGGAACGGGTCAGAAATTCCATGAAGGTAAACAAAGACGATATTTTCACGATATGGTGGTAAAATTGCTCAAGGCAGGGGCCCACGTGACAGACATGAGGATGTGTTTTTAAACCTTGAGGGAATACAAGACGAAAATGAAATCTTTCGGGGTCGCCTCCGGGAGATTCCAAGGGCACATTTTTGCAAAGGGAAGGCTAGGAGACGATCCCGAGCCAACCAAAGCAACCCAAAGTCTGCCAACGCACTGAGGTGCTAAGGAAGTCTAGAGGTTAACCGGGAGAGTCTTCGCTCCCGCAAGATTTGGAGCCGTTGTGCACCCATATGGCGGTATCCCCTCACACGACTAGTTCGGTCCAAGAGAGGAAAGAAAATAGAGAGCAATCGCTGATTCACCACATCGGTCGAACTTGGGTAGACGCAGAGACGAGAGCGCGTCCTAGAAATCAAATATCTCCGGTGGGCGCACGAAGAAAGTCATCAAACTAGGAGAGTTCAGTATTAAGAACAAGGCTCGAAACGGGAGTAAGTCACATGACTTGGTCGGTTCCTTAGTAGATTTCCCTTTGGGGACAGACCCGCCAGAGGATGTGCGCCAAGAAAGCAGGAGTTGAGAGACATGGCAGTTGTATGTCGATAAAGCAAGGAATCACCAGGGAGTGGGGCAAGGACTAGTCATAGTCAACCCACAAGGAGACACTTCGCGTATCCCGTCTGATGCGACATCCCAACAACAACCTTTTTTCTCCATGGTTTTGATCATTTAGTTTATGCAAATTATTTATTTGTTGAAATAGATCTTCCATTCCACGTACTTGTTAAAAGCAAATCCGCGAAGTGAAGGGCAAATTGTTGGGGATAAATAATTCTTCATGAGATCAACAAATCATAAGGTGACCGTATCATATTAGGTTAGACGGTCATTTAACCTAAAAGCATACCACCTCAAGAGGGTATGGTTACGAGGCTAGATGATCAAATCCTAGGATATATCGGATTCGGATCAACGGCTGCAAATATCGGATCGCCCACCCTTTGTCGACAGTGTGAGGAGCAATGGACGATTTCAATCCAATATGAGATTTAGAAAACCGGCATAACTGCATAATCAGATTTTAGATGAAACGAGTGTTTGAGATTGTCTTATATGTCTCATTCTTCTCTTTGTTTTGCATACTTGGTAGGTGGTTTGACACAATGTTTGGTCCAAATTGGGCTCTGTTTTCTGGTTTTTATGAATGGCATAGTTATCCCCCCCCCCCCCCCAAAAAAAATGAGTGCTGTTTTTCTAAATAAATTGTTTCTTTTTCAAAAGCGCGATATTTTATCCTACATAACATGATATTTTTAAAAATAGCATTATATTTAGAGAAATAACACCAATTAAGGGGTTTTGCGACCAAAACAAAAGTCATAGTCAACTTTCACAATATATATAATTTCATTTTTTTTTTAGTTGTAAACTCATGTCTTATTTCATTTCTACGTCACCCCAAAAAGATTCATAATTTATTTTTCCTAAAAATGTCTTATTTCATTTTTAAGAAACAAATAAAGAATCTTTTTGTCGACATAAAAATAAAAATTCATGTCAAACAAGGAATATTATGTTTTAAAACTTGTTGGCTTAACAAAAAATGAGGAATTTCAAATATCGTTATTGTTAACAATACCAGATCAATGCATTGGCTAAGACCATCAGCATCCGAGACTTGTGTCTCGCGGAAGACATATGTCTTCCCAAAAGTTGATGACGTGTCGCGACGTGATTTGTCGCGACATAAAAAAATCAATTTTTTTTTTTTTTTAAAAAGCGGATAAAAAGCGGAGTATAAGTTAATAACTATATTAGGAAATGATATTGATAGTATGGTTAATATATAAAACATAATATATATATATATATATAATATATATTTTTATACCCTTCTCTTTC
>PKML01040690.1:0-12622 GCA_002933935.1 Eutrema yunnanense
CCCGGAAGTGGCTGGAGCTGTGGTCAGTGCCGTGAGTGGCAGTAGCAGCTGAACCCTGAATTGCGGGTCCCTTCCCAAATTTACTTACCACATTCTTTTGACATAATGAATCGTATCCTCCTCGGTTGGTTTATTATTATGGCAGATGAGCTTTGTAATTTATTTTTGGGTTTGTGCTCTATAACTTTTTTTTTGTCAAGCGATATTTCAAGCTACATACCGGTTTAGGACAAGACTAGCAAAAAAAAGAAAAAGAAAAAAAAAGACCACTACATTAAATCTGTGACTCTTCAAGAGCAGACCAAAAACAAAACAAAAAGAAAATCCAATTCGTACAGTTTCCTAACCCTTCTGTCCATACCAAAGGAACAATTTGCAGAAAACCACTACTAGTCCTAACGAATGTCAAAGAAACATAATCTGAGACAACAACAAGAAAATCTTTTAAGTTTAAGCAACACCCATATATTAAATGTTTTTATCTCGATCACACAGGAACAAACAAAACATAAGCACAGCCGAAATACAAAATTGAAACACAACCTTCATCTTTTGTCTGGAAAATAACACAACATTCGTTAACAATATTCTGCAAGCATATGAGTATATAAAAATAGCAAAACCACACATAATCAAAACGATAATTAAGAGGCCTCAGATTAGGCCTTTAAGTAGGTTTCAAAGTATGCAGAGGAAACCATAAACACTTTAACGTCTGGTTGTTCTTCTAGCTTTAAAGAACCTCTCTTTGATTGAGATTAACTCCTTTGCGGCTTCACTCGTTTCCAAACGGTTCGTCGGAGATTCTTCGCAACACCTAAGTCCCACCTCCAAAACCAGTGTCAAGCATTCAGCAATAGGGAAACCGACTCTGAGACCGTTGTGAAGAATCGATTCGTCTGCAATGTCCAACACTCGCTCCGGCAACGCTGACTTGGTGTAGCTGTGGATGGTAAAATTTCCCCCAAATAACTCATTGGTTGGTCTTTTTCCGGTGAACATTTCCAAAAGAAGAACCCCAAAGCTATACACATCACCATGTATTGACGGTTGTCCTCCCATTCCATACTCTGCATCATAATTCACATAAACAAGATTGTAATGAAACAAATAATACACTACTTTTATTCATAGAACATTACAGATGTGTGGTGATAGGTTTACCTGGTGCGGCATAGCCGATGGTTCCTCTAACACCAGCTGAGCTTAGTTGGTTGAAGAAGGACTCCTGATCGAACTTGAGGAGAAGACGAGCGAGACCAAAGTCACTAACATGGGCAGTTAAATCATTGTCTAGGAGCACGTTGCTTGGCTTAATATCGCAATGAGCTATGGGTTCATGACAATGAACATGAAGATAGTCCAAAACCGAAGCCACGTCTATGCCAATGTTGAGCCTTTCAAGAAGTGTCAAGGTTCTTGAGGGCCTACTAATCTCTTCCACTTCCTCTGGGTGCAGCCACATATCAAGGCTTCCATTGGGCATGAACTCATAGATGAGAGCTCTGAATCCGTTTCCTTGGAAATCAATACTCGAACAAGCCGTCAATAATTTCACAAGATTACGATGTCGTATGTCCTTGAGGGATTCACATTCTGCCATAAAGCTCTTCATTGCTCCACGTCTCTGCATGTTTAGAACTTTCACTGCAACAACATTGTTTTCGCCTAAGAGAAAAGCTTTATAGACTGTACCAAAACTTCCTGACCCAATCATATTGCTCGAAGAGAAGCCATCGGTCGCATTTTGGATCTCTCCATAACTTATCTTCTCATGGAAGACCTCTAATGTGGAAGGAGTTGGATTATTAGTCTGCTGGTTCTTCTTTCTTTTTCTGAACCAACGAAGAGACACCGAAGCTACGAAAAACAGCAAAAGCAAAGCTATGCCTCCGCTGACACCGATCAAAACTTTCTTTAACAGAGAGAAATGTTGTGATCGCATCGGGGGTGTTTCACTAAAGCATGGCTTTAGTTTCAATTCTTTGATGCCTCCACAGAGATTTTTGTTTCCAAATACTGAAACTATAGTAGCATTCCGAAATTTTCCTTCAGTTGGAACACTTCCCTCGAAATTGTTAACGGATAGATTCCAACTTATTAGACTCAATCCTTAAATATCGGAGAGAAGTACAGTTACTGAGACTCGGAGGAATGGTTCCTTCAAAGCTATTGTTGAACAAGTAGAGTAGGTCTAATCGAGTGATGTTTCCTATAGAAGATGGTATCTCTCCAGATATACTGTTTGAATTGAGATTTAATCTCTCTAATTGTAAAAGGTTACCAATAGAGGTTGGGAGTAAACCTGTTAATCGATTTTCATACAACCCAAGTCTTCGTAGGCTTATGAGATTCCCAATGTCGTGCGGAATGCTTCCAGAGATGAAATTTTTTGCAAGGCCTAATTCGTAGAGGTTTCTGGACAGATTCACAATAGAGGTAGGCAAGTGACCCCCAAGCCTATTTCCACCAACGGAAAAATTTTCTAGTTGGGTGCAATTAGTCAAAGCACCAAGAAATTCAAGATCTCCAGAAGAGTAACTTCCCAAAGAATTTATCGCAAGTATAAGGAATTGCATATTTTGTAATTTTCCAAAGCTCGGAGAAATACTGCCAGTCAGATTGTTGTTATCTATTCCTAACTTTTGAAGAGTTGAGATATTGGGAAGCGTTGTTGGAATGAGTCCTTTGAAATAATTACGTCCCATATTTAACTCTCGTAGGTTTGGTAGCAGCATACCAAAATCAGGTCTCAGGTAACCCGAGAAATGATTATCACTGATGGATAAAAACTCAACTGAGGACAAATTGTAGATTGGGGGAGGAAAAACACCAGAGAACTTGTTCTTTGATACTGAAAGAGACACCACTTTAGTCAATCTAGCTATATCACCCGGAATTTCTCCTTCTATATTGTTATCGTCAAAGCTAGCTTTCATTAGTGATGTCAAGTTTCCTAGAGATGCAGGGAGCTTCCCATTCAAGTTGTTTCTACCAAGATACAAATAAACAAGCTTCGTCAATGACCCTAGCTCTGAAGGAACACCTCCTCCAAAATGATTTGAATATAAAGAAAGGCCCAACAATCGAGAGCAGTTAAATATGCCGATTGGAATCCCTCGCAAAATATTAAAGCTCATATCCAAGTAACGAAGTCTAAACAAGTTTCCCACCTCGTTAGGGATGCTACCACCAAAAGAGTTATCAGAGAGATTGAGTGATATAAGAAACGAAAGATTACCAATAGATGGTGATATCACCCCACTCAGTTGCAATCCTCCAACATCCAAACGAGTAACTCTCTTGTGTTTGCGGCCGCATGTAACCCCCTTCCAGTTGCAGAGAGGGAATGAGTTATTCCATGAGGACAAGATAACTTGTTTGTCTTCAGAAACTTGAGATTTGAACTCGAGCAATGCTTTCCTATCAGTTTCATCGGTAAAACCATATGCTTCAAGTAACATGAGAGCACTGAAAGAAAATAAAAGAAAAATTCTCATGCTTCTCTTTTTTTTTTTGGGGTTAAAAGCTTTTCGTGCTTCTCATACTTTGCAGGAAAGTGAATATATGAGACGAAGCAAATGCAAAATGCCTTTATCTTGTTGTTGTGTTAAGGGAAATACATTGGCTCACAACCACATATAGACATCTGCAGGACTTGTAGTCAACTTTCGTGCCGTCTGAGTCAAGGTATCCCACAGATTAAATTAATTTTTTTCTTCTTATTATCGGTAATTAAATTCGTAATCTAATCATATCGTATAATTAAAGACGAACATGGGCTCACAATTATCCTGGTCAAATCTTTATACAATTGTGAACATATAAAAATATGGGTGGATTACTAGAGTAACCTTAGAATCTATGTTTGTTATTAATTTGATCTACTTTTATTTTTATTACTAGACTAACTTCGTATATCGAAAGTATTTTTATGGTATTTGCTGAGAAAAACGCAATTACAAAACTGACATTACTTTTCCAGTGCGCAAAAAAAAACAAAAGTCTACCATTCTTTGACGGTAGACTTGTTTGATGTTGGTCAACTCAAATTTTGGTCCGTAAATTTGCTTGATGGATGGTAGATTTGTTTGAAAGATGATAGATTTATTAAATATTGGTAGACTTATTTTGGTAGACTTATTTTAACGAAGCGATAGATATATTTATTTGTGGTAGATATATTGTCTTTGATGATAGATTTGTTTATGAGTTGATAGACTTTACGACCAAACCGTTGACTAACGGTAAATATTTGACTTTTTTGGTAGATTTATTAACTATGGTGGTAGATTAATCTTACAAAACGGTACACTTATTTTTTTCGATGGTAGAGTTAATCAGTGTGAATTATTTTTTCGTGACGGTAGATTTATTTATTTGACGGTAGATTTGTATTGGCAACAATATATTTTTATTGGGTTAGTAGATTTATTTATAATAGCGGTAGATTTAAAACTGTGAAAAATCTTGTTGACGTCGTTTTGTAACGGTGGTAGATTTAATATTAGTGACGGTAGATTTAAAATAATTTGGTAGATTTGTATGTAATGGTGGTAGATATAAAATCGTCTAACATCTCGGTGAATTCGTTTTGTTTTTTTGTTTTTTGTTTTTTGTTAATAGCCTAAGTACCTATATCGATTCAGTAAACCAAATCGGGGGGTACTGGGTTTACATAAATGAAATCTGATGGGTAGACACGAGCACCTCGTACTAACTTGTCTGCCTCTGTGTTGCTTGCGCGTGGGATGTGTGTGATAGAGAAAAAAGAAAACTCCTCCTTACTCTTCTCAAACTCCTCCAAGTGTAATGTAAAAGCCAGCCACTCCTCGGGTGTAGACACCATCTTCACCAACTCCGAGCAGTCTGTTGCAAAAGTTATTGCCGTCTTCTGATTCGCAATCATGCAGTGCATTGCCCAAATGAGTGCTTCAAGTTCTGCGTGCAGGGGGGAATACTTCTTCGCAGATTTCTTGCACCCATTATGACTCCTTCGATGCCCTCCTGAAAAAAGTGCTATCCTAGTCCAGAAAACTTGTCAGTTTCCTTCCAAGAGCCATCAATATAATATTTCCCTCCACCGTAAATAACGTGTTGAGCCATCACTGGAGTGGGGCCAATTTGTTGAGAATCCAAGGTTAGATCGCTATATTGTGCCGCTTCCCAAATTATCGCCTCAGTTTCCGCAATCCTCAGAATTTCTTGTGGATTTCTATCCACATTTGAGTATACTTTATCATTCCGCGCTTTCCAAATATACCACGCAATCCAAGGGAAAATTGCATTCCCACTATCTTTTGGAAGTCTCCAAAAGAGATTATCAAAATTGGAGAAAACTGAAGACATTGGGAATACCCCTGGGGCTGATGGTATCTGAGAGAGTGCCTATGTTTGTAACGCCGGGGGACATTTAAAAAGAACATGATTTATCGTTTCCTTCTCCGCTCCACATCGTGCGCATTGTGTATCGCAATTAATTCCTCTAGCGCGTAAATTTGTTGTTACCGAGAGACATCCCGATATGGCTTTGCCAAATGAAATGTCACAATTTTGGTGAACATTTTAATTTCCATGTATGTGCCTGCAATTTTTTCACATCTGGGCCGTATAAAACATTCATGTCGTTATCTGGTTCTTGGTGTTCAATCTGATAACCCGACTTAACCGTATATTTTCTAGTTTTTGTATAATGCTAACCAAGAAAGTATGGTCTATAAGTACCACTTATAGACATACTTCGAATAATTTCTGCATCGGCCGATTCAATAATTGCATTAATCAAAACCATATTCCACATTTGTGTCACTGGATCAATCAGATGATTGACCATGAGATTTGGGTAGTAGTTATACCCCTTGTATGTTGCTGACCTCGGGGAAGAAGATGGTATCCATGGGTCATTCCATACTGAGATAGAACCACCTGAACCAACACTCTTAATTAGCCCCTTTTTAACCAGAGATCTAGCCGAAATCATGCTTCTCCATCCAAACGACTTCGTTTTGTTATGGTGGTAGATTTAATATTAATGACGGTAGATTTAAAGTTATTTGGTACATTTATTGTTAATGGCGGTAGATTTGGTAATTTTTTTGGTGTTTACTCAGATAACTTTCAGTTGATAAACTTATTATTTCGCGTTGTGGTAGACTTTTAATGACGGTAGATTTATTTTCATTAATGGCGGAGTTAGATTGTTTTCTATTATGTTTGGGTTAAATATTTGTAAATCCAATTATTATATTATTTTAAAAATCGATTTTTTCAATTAAAACTTATGTTATACATAATTCATAATTGCATTAAACTCAAAACCACAGTCAGTCATTCTTCAATAATTATAAACTGAATATTTGTATTTACAAGTTACAACAATACATTATCACCAACTGCTTCTCGCATATTCAATTATTATAAACTGAATATTTGTAGTTACAAGTTACAACAATACATGAACGGTCTGCGCAAATCAGGTATACGATTTCAGAGCTAGCTTCAGCAATACGCCTATCTGAAAATTGTTCAGGATGTCAAAATAAGAATCATCACCAACTGCTTCTTGCACCTTCCCAAATTTACTCAATTTGCAACTATGGTGGAAACTATTCTTATGCAAAGGTGATCTCCCTTCTGGATACAGTCTGGGTGGGTAATCCTTCTTCTCGCTATAAGTGATCATTTACGCACAAATATAAAAAATATTAGTAAGTCTACCACTATATAAAACAAATCTAGCACATCGTAACAATATCGTAACAAATCTACCATAAAGGACATACCTATAATTTTACCATCAAAACTTATCATAAATCTACCATAAAAGACAAATAAATCTACCATCAAATAACAAATCAATCATCGATCTCTACCATCAAAACTAACAAATCTACCGTAGAAGACAAACAAATCTACCAACAAATAACAAATCAATAATCGAACTCTAGCATTAAAACCTAACAAATCTACCATATAAGACATACAAATCTACCATCAAATAACAAAGCAATCATCGAATATACCTAAAACTCTACCATCTCTTGAATAAATAACTTCACCATGAAAAAAGGAATTATTTCTTCTCTTACTTCTAATCTCAAATTTCACAAAAATTATCGGAATTTGCAGAGGCCGGTAATATCACCGGAGATGACACCACGTACCTGTCGGGGAAGAACAAAAATTACGATCATGATAAATCTACCACCAATCATTATAAATGAACCAAAAGTCCATAACCCTATTTTGTTTTTAAATTAAATCTACCATCACATCACACAATATCTACCACAAGAGACATAAGCAATTTCACATTCCTCACCGAAAAATATCTTCACTCTGGCCGGAAATTTCGTCTATTTGACCAGAAACACACTTTAACACCGCCGACTGCAACGACAAAAAATTAGGGTTAGGTTTTCTCGGGGAAAATCTCATTTAGTTTTACGGCCGCCGCAAAATCACCGGGCCTTCACCATTAATCGCCAACACGAGGCCACTCGAGTCGCCGAAACCCTCGAGTCGTTTCCCCAAACTCTCTCTCTCTCCTCGCCTCGCCGTAACCCATATTCTTCGAGTGTGAAATCGCCCCAGAAAATTCGTCGAAGAAAGGGGAAACTAAAACGAAGGCAAATGATGACGATAGTTACCTGAAACGCCTCACTCCTAGCCGGATTCGTCACAGAATCAAGCCGGAATCGAAACTCGCTCCAATCGCCGATATCGCCTGCATGGAGAGCGAAGGGTTTCTTCTTTTTTTTCCTGACTTTTGGTTTTCTTTTTTTTTTTAAACCTTTTTTTTTAGATAAACTATCTCTTTTTTTATAAAACCCTTAATCTTTTTTTAATATAAAAATATATAAAACATGATTACATAATGGTAATATCGTAATAATATGTAAATAGTGGATAAAATAGACATAAACCAACATTGTAAGGTTAGTCTAGTAAACATGAAGTTAATTTAGTAATATTCCTTATGAACGAGGTTAGTTTGAATAATTCTCTCTAAAAATATTGAGAAAAATTACTAGCACATTTGGCAAATTTTGTCTATTGTAAACACTTAATCTTTTTCTCAAACTATCTTTTGAACCCCTTTAACAAACAAACAAAAAAGTTTATCTTTTGCTGTCTGTTTCGCACGGCTTATTCTACTCTCACCGTTTGGAATCTTAATTCAGACAACGAGCTTATTGACATAAGACGCTAAAGGTGTGGAACACACAACAATAATTTCTAACGTGTAGAAAACGGTGGCTCACTGTGGAACCCAGAGTAGACTTTCACTTATCCAAACGGTGGCTTACAGAATCAAGTCAACTAGGTAGGTAGCCTGCGTCTTGCGCGGGCAGAGAGTTGCATCCATAAACTTTAATTATGCCATTCAAAGTTTTATAGATGCTGAATTGAAACGCGTTTATTGATCTAAATTCGGTATGATTAAAACAGACTTATCGCAACAACTAAATCAATCTAAAGTAGACGAACAGAAATAAAAGATAAATCGAAAGAAAACACTGAGAATATGATAATTAGAATGCAGTTTGAAGAGATTAACAAAAAAAAGAACATTCATATTAGAGAGCCGTTCATCGATTCCAAGACAAATATTAATTAAACACACATAAAAGATATCTAAACATATGAAAGTTAAACAAATATATTAAAATTAAAACCATAACTAATACGAAGAACTCAAAGGAAAAAACCCAACTATGTATATGAAATCCAATAAAATCCTAAACTCAACCAAACGTGATGACGTGAAAATGCTTTGAAAAATATCTTTGTAAACAACGTTCATTGTCTTCCGTTGTGGCTTTCCCTTTTGATCAGTTATCAAAATCCGCAATCCTGTTCTCGATATAATTCTAGAAACAACAACATAAAGTTGACCATGTGAGAAGACTGACTTAGGTAAAAATAAACCAACCTTTTGCAAAGTCTGACCCTGGCTTTTATTTATCGTCATAGCAAACGCGATAGCAACGGGAAACTGTATACAACGCATTCTAAAAGGAAACCTTGCTTCTGGTGGGGTAACAAACATTCTAGGGATCAGAACGCGGGCTAATGGGTTTCAAAAACGTAATACAAAACTTTATGTTATAAACCGAAGAGAATTAGAACAACCACTTGAGACATATGTGATCAAAATAAAGCTAACCCAAAAAAGTAAACACCATACAAAATTTAAAACTCAAAAAACAATACTAAATAAGTGTATTAAACCCATAAACCAATTGAACTAAGACAAACGCAAGTTCTTCGTCTTCACATAATCGTTATTCGTCATCTTCTTTTTTTCCTCTTCTTTTTCCTTTGGTTTTTCTTCTTTATTCTTCGTCATCGTCTTCCACCTTTATCTCCCCTTCTTCTCTCACGTCTTTTTCTTCGTTTTCTTTCATTTTTTTTGTTTTCTTCTTCCGGTTTTTCTTTGTCACTCGTCATTTCCACATATTTTCCTTCTTCTTCCTCATCGTCTTCGACTTCTACTTCTTCTTCCTCTTATACATCTTTCAATTTTCTTATTCGTCATCCTTTTCTTTCATCTTCATCATCGTCTTCGACTTCTATTTATGGTTCCTCTTCTGTTTTGTCTTCATCTTCTTCTTCCGGTTATATTATTCTCTTTCTTCTTCTTATTTCTTCTCCTTCTTCATCACCTTCGTCTTCTTCGTTCTCTCTGAATTCCTATTCTTCTGGTTTTTCTTCGTCTTTTTCTTCATCTTCACATTCTTATACTTTGTCTTATTCTTACTTTTCTCCAAATTCTTCACCTTCTCCTCCTTTAAAGTCTTAATCCGATTTTTTCTCTTCCCTATCTTTCTATTCTTCCACTTCGTCTTCTATCTTATGGTTTTTTTCTCCTTCTTCTCCGACTTCTTTTTTTCCTCTTCTTCCGATTATTCTTCCTTTCTCTAATTCTTCATCATATCTTAAACGTCTTCATCTTATCCATCTTCTTATTCCTCTTCAGATTTATATTTTTCCCTTTCTTAGTCTTTTTCTTCGTATTTTTGAGTTCTTCTTCATCGTCTTCGTCTTTAACTTGTTCTTCTTTATCGTCTTCATCTTCTCGGACTTCTTATTCATCTAATTTTTCTTCGTCTCTTTCATCATCTTCACCTTCGTCTACTTTGTATTATTAATCTTCTGGGTTTTTTTTTTCTTCCACGTATTTTCCTTCTTCCACTTCGTCTAATGTATTGGTTTTCTTCTCCGACTTCTTCTTCTGATTATTGTGTTTCTTCTCCAAATTCGTCATTTCATTATTCTTTGTTCACCATCTTCGTCTTATCCGACTATTTTTCTTTTCTTCATTTTCTTCATTGGATTCGTCTTTTTCTTCTCCCTTTTCTTTATCTTTTAGTTTTTCATATTCTTCGTCTTTTCCTTCTTAACCTCCATCGTTTTTTACTCCTAATTCTTCTTCTTTATCGTCTTTATCTTCTTTGACTTCATTTTTTTTCATTCGGTTTTTCTTCGTTTTTTCTTTTGAATTTCTTCATTTTATTCTTCTGATTTTTCTTCTGCTTCATCTTCTTCGTTTTTTTCTATCGTCTTTGTATTCTCATGCTTCTTATTCTTCCACATCTTCTTCTTCTTATTTTTGTTCTTCTTTTTCCTTTTATTTGACTATCAATTTTTCGTCTTCCTTGTATTTTCCTTCTTCTAATTATTTTTTGGAAGTTTGGAATTTTTCGAACGTATATTTTCACATATTTTATGGGTTTGGCTATCTTTACGCAAACGATCAGTGGCAAATAATCTTGTGAAGTAGAAGCACATAGATAACATGGACACATATTATCTGACCGTTATCACATGAACCCTCCTCTTGAAACGAAGGGGGAATTTAGTTTGAGATAAGAAACAAATTCACAATGTCTAATTAAAACAACACACAATCATCTTAGGATTCATATTTCTTTACAACTATTTGTAGCAAGTTTAGGCCACAACCGCAGCAACAGCAAGGCAGACAACAAAAAGAGCGACATATATATGTATCTTATCTCTCCCAGCTCTCTAACCATGTTGGTATTCCGCATACCTTAAGTGTCACTATTTATTCTAAAGAAAGTCTTTTCTGCAATTTATTTTTTCGAATTCCGGTGTAAGCTTTTTAATGTTTTTCTCACTTTCAAGTTGATAATCTTCTGAGGTGTCCAGAGATAATATCTAATTAAATTGTGAGTTGGGACCGACACCATAAGATTGTCACTTGACTACTTCTCAAAGATTCTATATGGTTTTTATTCTCGAAATTCATCATCCTTTTCCCTTCTTATTCTTCAATATTTTCGTCTTGTCCTAATTTTTCTTATTCTGATTTTTATTTTTCTTTTCTTCGGTCTTCTTCTTCGTCTTTTCCTTCTTCTTCTTCATGATTTTGTCCTCCTCTTATCCCTCCTATTCAACTTTTGGATTTTCTTATTCCTCGTCATTTCCTTCCTCTTTTTCACTGTCTTCGGCTTCTTCTTCTTCACTGTCTTCTTCTTCCTCTTATTTGTCTTTCGATTTTCTTATTCCTCATATTTTCTTTCCTCTTCTTCATCGTCTTGAACTTCTATTTCTCCTCCCTCTTCTGATTTGTCTTCTTCTTCCTCTTATGTTTTATTCTACTCTTCTTCCTATTATTTATCTTTTGGTTTTGTTTTTCTTCGTCGTTTCCTTGTTCTTTTTCTGGTTTTTATTTGTCTTCTTTTTCATTCTCCAATTTTAAAGCCTTTGTCAGTTCCTCACCTTTTCCTTATTCTTCTTTATCGTCTTTGACTTTGACTTCTACTTCTTCTTCTTCCTCTTATATATCTTTCGATTTTCGTATTCCTCACCCTTTTCTTTCATCTTTATCATCGTCTTCGACTGCTACTTCTTCTTACTATTCTGTTATGTCTTCTTTTTCATTCTATTCTTGATATTTTGTTTTTTTCCTCGTATTTTCCTACTTTTTTTTTATCGTCTTTGACTTCTTCTTCATCGTCTTTGTATTCTCTAAGTTCTTCTTCTTCTTCTTTTTTGATTTTTATTAGCCATCTTCATTCTCTGCTTCTTATTCCTCCTTGGTCTTCTTTGTCTTATCCAAACTCTTCTTCTTATGGTTTTTGTCCGTCTCTTTCTCATCTTCTTTGTCTTATCCAAACTCTTCTTCTTATGGTTTTTGTCCGTCTCTTTCTCATCTTCACCTTCTTCTACTTCGTCTTCTTCATCTTCCGAATTTTTTCTAATTTTACTTTGTTTTCTTCATCTTCCAGGTTTTATTTCTTCCTTTTCCTCCAGCTTTCTTCTTCAACTCCAATTTCCGTTCTTTTTATCCTTATTCTTCTTCACTATTTCGGGTTCCCATCTTCTTCTTATTCTCCAGAGTTTTATTCGACTTTTTGTTCGTCATTTTCGACTCTTCATTATCAACTTCGTCTTCTTATTTTCTGATTTATCGTTTTTTCTCATCTTCTTCTACTGAATCTTTTTCCATGTTTTTCTTCCACTTTTTCTTCTACTTCTTCATCATCTCCTTATCCTCCGGCTTCATCTTTTTAATTTTCTTCCAGTTTTTCTTCCACTACAAGAAAACAGAGGTATTTCCGACGGAAATTCCGACGGACATAATTCCGTC
>PKML01040694.1:0-22062 GCA_002933935.1 Eutrema yunnanense
CACCCTTCAAAAAAAAAAAAAATTCATCGATCAATTTTGATTGATGCAAAACAAAAACATCTAACAAAGAAGATTACAAAAAAAATTCGAGCATACTCAAAGCAAAATCTAATAAAAAGCCGATAGGAAAAACAAAAGGAGAACGAAAAAAAACACCAAGCCAAAAGAGAGCAAAAGAAAATAAGAAGGCACAAAGACTATGAGCCTTATCAACAACACACAATCAATGACTTAACAAAAATATAAACGTGGGATATATTTATAGCTAGCCAAAAATTTAGGGTTTCGATAACACAAAAATCGCAGCCCAAAAAAAACATAAAAGCGGCCACAGAAAGATGATCTCAAAAATCCGTAGGGTTTTCGAAAAAACGGGCCCCGAAAATCGCAGTCCAAAAAAATATAAAAGTGGCCACATAAAGTTAATCTCGAAAATCTGCAGTGTTTTCGAAAAACGGGCCCTAAAATTTTATAACTAAAAGCCCAAAAATCGATAATCGGTACGACAAAAAACTTAAATCAGACCGATATAAAAAGGATTAACCGACTTTTACGGTTTAGAGTGAATGAGAGAGCTCCATTCCGAAAATTCACTTCGCTTTTACTATAGATGATTCTGCACGATTTTTTTTTAAAAGATTTACATAATTATATTTTAATATAAGTTTAATTTATCATTATTGAATAGAAGTACATATTTAATCTACAAACTGCTGATATGGTAAACAATAGAAAAATAATATTCTACTTGTATATAGTAGATGTGGGTATGCGCATAAGACATACGGACGACGTGCTCGAAACGCCGGATAGAAATTTTACAACACCAACCTGGCGGGGCATCTTCTATCATTTATTATTTTCTTTTCAATTTTGCCTCTTCTTTTGGATACAAATATATACTTTTTTCCTTATGTTTAGCTGATAGCCTCTTCCCCTTTATATCAGAATGTTTGTAGTTGCTTGTTATCTTAATTATTTTTTGTAAAGTAGTTATCTTAATTGTTGTAAATGGAGAGTATTCGAAGTGTTCTTTTCATGGCGCTGATGGCGAGTTTTTTCATTATTCATCTAGCTAATGCTCAAGGTCAACTAGGTATTTTATGTTTTTTGCGGATAAACCATCTCTGCACGAAATTTCCTTTCTTTTTTTTTGCTATGAATGTAACCAAAGTTCACTGGTATTGCAAACTTTCGTGGCTGTCTTTGCACTTGACATATTAGAACAAGATTTTGCTTTCCATTTATCGTGTCAATAACTTTTTTCCAGGATTCATCAGCTTGGATTGCGGAATGCCAGGTAACGAGTCTAGTTATACCGAAAACTCCACCAGTTTGATTTACTCATCCGATGCTGATTTCATCCGAAGCGGAAAAAGTGGCAAAATCACGAATAACGAATTCGAGTACTTGAAGCCATACAGAAACCTGAGATATTTTCCCGAAGGACAACGGAACTGCTACAATCTAATGGTCATGCAGGGCATAACCTATCTTATTAGAGCTGTCTTCGTATACGGAAACTACGATGGTCTTAAAACTATGCCAAAGTTTGATCTTTACATAGGTCCTAACTTGTGGACAACCATAGATTTTCAAGATCAACTTTCGGATATTAGTAAGATCACATTGCAAAATGGTATTGCAGAGGAGGTCATTCACATATCAAAGTCAAACTCTTTGGACATTTGTCTCGTTTCGACAGGAACAACAACACCATTCATATCAGCTTTAGAACTACGGCCCTTGAGAGAAGATAGTTATGCTATTGAATCCGGCTCCTTGAAGCTCTTATTTCGACAACGCTTTCTAAGTAATTTTGACGAATTTGATCTCCAGATTCGGTAAGTGATTTTGATTTTGATTTTATCAACTATCTGCTTTTCAGTTACTTGAACGAAAATGTAAATAAGCTTCATAACATGCCATACCATCATGTATTTCTTTTAGGGAAATCCAAGTAATTAGTCAGCCTATATAGGTAGGAGTTTTCATGGTGGGTTGAAATGAATCCAATTATATATATCATTAGTTGATAACCATCGAATTATGTGGACGAATTAGCATACTAAACTCTCAAAGTCATAAAGAGATTCCTGTTAAGATCTATTTTGGTGAAAAATACAAGCTGGGTTCAATCAACCCATAGGGTCTTGAAGATGAATACAAACAAAAGTATTGTTGTGATAATGAAATTTTAGTACACTAAATAATAAACATATGGCTTGTCAAACTAAAACAACGAGGTGAAATGATTTTAACGTAGCTAGGTTAGAACATATAGGCTGCAAATAGTTACATTTTTTTTTTGGACTAACAATATGTAATATGTGGTTTTGAACCCAATGATACTAACACAAATTTACCACTAGGTTACAGGTTTTAGCCAGTAGGAATTTTTCGAAAAATACTATTATTATACCATTTTTCAAAAATACCACTAAGAAAAAAGTTTTTCATTACAATTTCTCTAAATTAACTTATAAACGTTTATAAACTTATTTCATTATATATACTAGGTAGGTAGCCCGCGCCTTGCGCGGGCCAAAAGGATCTTAAAAACGTAATACAAAACTTTATGTTATAAACCGAAGAAATTTAGAACAACCACTTGAGATATACATGATCAAAATAAAGTTAATCCAAAAAAAAAAAAACTATTACAAAATTAAAAACTGAAAAAGCAATACCAAAATTTTGTTTTTTTNCACTTTTAGAAAACATCTATTAGTAATTTTTTTTTTTTTTTTTTTTGTCAACAATCCATTTCATTAAATAAAATTGTGCCGACAAGGTAAAGATACATCACCGGCATTGTCTGATTTACATGGCAACTGGGCCACATAAGGCCGACCTATTAGCCAAACCCTTACATAAGAAAAAAAATACCTTACCGTCACGAGGGAGAAGCCCATCACGAAGGAGGGTGAATTCAAACTCCACACTGGTGGGATGGCAACAAAAAGACCGAAGGCCCTTTGCTCATTTCCGATTATTTCGTAGAAAACCGATAGCGCGTAAAACATCGTGCAGCTCACCAAAACCACATATGAGAAAAGAGGCAAAGAAGGCAGACCCCACTCGCCAAACACCGACCCAAGGCATAAGCTATGCCACACCGCCACGTCTCCGCTTATTACCAGAACCCGGACGTAAACACGCCACTCCGAGCCCACGAAAATAAGGAAAATTAAAATAAACAAAACTAAACCGGGGTTGCAGGACGCCCCTCCGCCAGAACAGTAACTTCCACCGGAACAGTAACCTCCGCCGCAACAGTGCCCTTCGCCGGACCAGACATCTCCGGCCAAAGGTGGAAACAGAAAACCTCCACTCTCGATTCAGACTCCGCAGCGGCAGACGAAAGGGAAAGCTGAGATCTCCGCGAAACCACCGCGCTTGAACATCCCTCCATGATCTCCGAGAATCAGAGATCTCCGAGAGCAGCCGCGGTTGACTATTCCGCCTTGCCGAGAACACAACGAAGAGGGAGGAAAAACCGATAGGAGAGAAGAAACAACGTCGAAAATCTCCGTTTCATAGATCTGCCATCCTCAAGGCTTCACCTTTACAACGACCGATGAAATCCGACGTCCCTCCATCCTAGACCCAACTCGCCGCCGTGCCACGTCGCAATATCAGATCAACGACACAGTCTCCCAAGGAAGAGACTCAGGCTTCACGAAGAAGGACACAAGGAGTATCCTCGCCGGCCCACGTCCTCACAGAACCGGGATGAGTAGCCACCCCACACCACGACCCTCGATCCGCCTCGCTTTCTCTCCGCCACACCAAGCATCAAGACAAGCACCACCGGAGCTCCGGTCGGAGGTGGAGCTCTCGCTGCCACCCCACAAAGGAAAAACGCCGAGGCCAACACTCTCAGATCAAAACGAAGGAGCTCGCATCCACACAACAACGCCTCTCCTCTTCCACGCCTCTTCACCGAGACACCACCAAAAAGAAACGACGCAGATCTACTCCCGACGTTCCAAAATCGGAGGATGAAGACCAAAACAAAAGGAAAACAAAGATAAAGAAAAGGAGGAGTCTCCCACGGCGCCGACAAGGAGTGCCGGCCACCGAAGAGACTCCACAAACCAGAAAAGTCGACGGCGGGCGGCTAGGGCGAACTGAAAACGAGAGAGAAAAAAATGGGCCTTTTTTGGGCCCTGGTCGCATAAGAAAAGAGGTTTGTCCATCTATTACTAATAAAAGTTGTAGCTATAGGCTTTTCAGAGCGTCCACATATAATTTTAAATGACCAATTAAAATATGACAAATCATTTAATTAAATCTTAAATAATGTCAAAAATTTTTTAAAAATTATATTTCTTAAAGTGGAAATAAATATAAAAAGAGCTAAATTAACAAAATCAAAAATCAAAAATAAAAAGAAATATCAAAAGAGATAAATTAACAAAAGAAAAAAATCATTTAAAAGGAAATTAAATTGATATCTATGATAACTCTATGAAAAATTAACATAAAAAGGTTAACAAAAAAAAGGAAATTATATGTCAAAATAAAATCTTATACAAATAAAAATTGATCAATATGCATCTAAAGATGTCCACATAGAATTTTAAACGACCAATTAAAATTATGTCAAATTAGCATTTTAATTAAATATTAAATAATATCAAGAATTCCAAAAAATAATCTTGTCTCTTAAAATGGAAGTAAATATCAAAATAGCTAAATTAACAAAATAAAAAAAGCATTTAAAAGAAAATTAATTTGATCTATATACTAACTCTATGGAAAATCAACATAAAAAGTTTAACATAATAAAAAGAAATTTTATGCATCTAAGGGTGTCCACATAAGATTTTAAAAAACCAATTAAAATATGTCAAATCGGCATTTTAATTAAATCTTGAATAATATCAAGAATTCTAAAAAACTATGTCTATTAAAATGAAAATAAATATCAAAAAAGCTAAATTAACGTAATAAAAAAATAATCTAGAACAATATTAATTTGATATCTATGATAACTGTATGAAAAATCAACATAAAAAGCTTAACAAACCAAAAAAGAAAAAGAAATTATATGTCAAAATAAAATAGAAATCAATATAAAAGTACAAAACTAACAAAGGAAAAAAATATATATAAAAATAAAATTAACTGGATATCTAGCAAAGAAAAAAAAAATGTCTTAATGTTTTATTAAGAAATAACTGTTTATTTGAGTCGTCCACTTCTAGAAGGCATAAAATGACAAAAAGGCGGTTTCATTATGGGTTTGAAACTGTTTCTTATCGATCAAAATGTATTAGGAAATATACTCATTACCTATCGAAAATTTAATTAGCACTATTATATTATGTTTTAACACAAATTTTTTAAGTCAACTACAATCCAAACAATCATTGCGGCTAATCGAATAGGCTATTATGAGGCAAACCTAAAGGTCGGCGTAGTATACAAGATTAAAAATTTCTTGGTCATTAACAACAAGACAAACTACATGGTGACTTCTCACAAGTTTCTAATCTAATTCACTCAAAAACAACATTGTTTCATGGCACAAATATTATCTAAGAATATTAATCAACTAACTAAAAAGACCACAAAGTTTTGACAAAATTCTAGATTTCAAATTAGCATGCTATGCTAGAGGTTTACTAGATTTAGGTTTCGCAGGTACCTACAAATCTCCATGTAAGACTACAAAAAAATAAACAAACATTATTTACCTTACCACAAACTAATATTGAATACATTTTTTTGTAAAAAGTAAAAAGTCTTATCTATTGTAATACAATATAAAGTCATACCAGTTTCTCTACTACACACATGAGTGAATCCGATCAAGTAGAAGATCACATCTAATACACTAGACTCTTTCAACTTTTATCTCAATAAATAAAAATTTACTTAACGTTAGTTAAGATTCATCAAATGTTTACAACTTATTTTTCTGTTATCTAAAAAAGATTATTTAATATTAGTTAAAGTTCATCAAAAGTTTACTGTAAAATTATAAATTCAAAATCTGGGTATTATGCTATTAGATAAAAATTTTAAAAAGATAAAAAACAGTCTTTCAGACACAAAAATATACGAAGTAAATATATAAAAACCATACAGTCATCGTGAATACAAAACAAAATTGAACACTATGCAAACAAACTAACAAAAAATGAAAAGAATATGTTGAAAGATACGATATAAGCAAATATTAAAATATTGTATTTTTAGTTTTCGAAAATATCAAACAATTCTTCTTCTTCTATTCTTATTTCTATAAACATGGCATATAGCCCAAACATGTTAGTATTTTTGATAAATTAGTTTTCTAATTAGCTAAAAATCAATTGAATTATTAATATTTTACTTAACAAAATCTATAATCTTATAAATAAATACAAGTATGAGAAAACGTCACATCATATTTAAATATTTTTATAAAAAGAAAATTTAAGTAAACCCATTATGTTTTAGATAAATAATAAATTACTAATTTAAAAAAGATTAAACTAAATTATTAATACATATCCGCGCTACGTGCGGATGAAAAACCTAGTATTTTTAAAGAATAATTAGACTATGCTCCAATTTACCAGTTTGATTGAAAATGCAAAACAAAATATTTAGTTCATTCCATGTTAGTTAGAAAAAAATATATATAACGAAAAATATGCTCCATGAAATAAAAGAAGAAGAACTCTCAGGGCAATCTTGCAGCAATAGTTGAATGTTGATCGTCTTAGTTTAGTCTTACCTACCACCCCGATCACAATCAAACTTTCATGTTAAAGATATACATATAATGTCCATGTCTAAGAACATAATTGTGTCAGCAGGTACCCTTATGATGTTCATGATCGTAATTGGTATTCAGAGATAGGCTCTGACTGGACACAAATAAACACCACAGTCAATGTAAGTAGTCTCGATGCCTTTGAAATACCACAACCTGTAATTTCAAAGGCTGCGACACCCAAAAATTCTAGTAAGCCGTTGACCATGAGCTGGTTGCTGCGAAAACCGTACTACCAAGTTGATGCGTACCTTCACTTTGCGGATATCCAAGACCTCCAGCCAAACGATACCAGAGTATTTGATATTTTATGTAATGAGCATACTTTTTACTCGGAATATAGACCTCTAGAGTTCATGGTAGAGACTGTACCTATTAAATCTATAAATATGTGTGACCGTCGTATTTGCGCATTGGATTTGGCCCTCGTAAAAGCTAAGTCGTCAACTCTTCCACCTCTGCTTAATGCCATTGAGGCTTTCGGAGTAATCCAACTTCCTTATTCAGAAACGGATGAAAACGACAGTATGTAAACTATGTGATATCGTCTTTACATATTAATGTTAGTTGTTTTCAACATTTATTATCATCTTTTTAAATGTTATTATTGACAACCACCAACTTTTTATGTGCAGTAATTGCAATCAAGAAAATCCAAGCTACTTATAGATTGCACAAAATAAATTGGCAAGGAGATCCCTGCGCTCCGGTACTATACAAGTGGGATGGTCTAAATTGCAGTAACACTAATCTATCTACTTCCCCAAGAATCATTTCTTTGTAAGATCAGTCGAAAACACACAATTTTTTCACAGTGATATTTGAAAGTGTTTGTAACCTAAATTGTGCCTTGCTCCTTAATCAGAGATTTGTCTACAAGTGGATTAATTGGTACCATATCTCCTGACATAATAAATCTAAGCCAGCTACAAAAATTGTAAGTCTCCCATAACCTTTATTTTCGCTACACCTCAACAAAATAAAGTTTAAACTGTTCTTAGATTTTTTACTAGGTGCTATAGCATTTCGTTAGAAGATAACTTTTTATTTTTATGATTATTTCATCTATTTTTAAACACCAGGGACCTTTCAACAAATAATTTGACTGGAGGAGTGCCAGAGTTTTTCTCCAGCATGGAATCATTGACCTTCATGTAAGTTGATAGGGGAGTAAAACAAATATTTTGGCTTTATATGATAAAAAACCTTCTTATAGTAAAGTTTATTTACATTGGCAGAGACTTGAGTTTCAACAACCTTAGTGGCTCAGTTCCTCAAACTCTTCGTAACATGGAAAAGAAAGGTCTAAAGTTGATGTATGTTTCTTTTTTCCACCATTAATTTTTGTTTTTGCAGTTGTTTATTCCCCCTCCGATCTATATTTAGTAACAAAAACAATTATTGCAATTAACAGTGTTCAAGGAAATCCAAACCTCTGTTTGTCTTCTTCTTGCGAAAGTAATGGAAAACACGAAAATAAAATTCTGGTTCCCGTTGTTGTGTCAGTTGCTTTCATCGGCATTATTGCAGTTGTGTCTCTTCTGATCATTTCCATTAATAGAAAGAAGAGGTCATCGAAAGGTAAACACTACGAAAGATACAGACTCTTGAACTAGAGTTTTGTTTGTGATGCATGATCCTTATTCTCCAGCGTTACGCCCATCCATTGTGGCAAAAAAGAGAAGCTTTACTTATGGACAGGTTAAGGAGATGACAGATAACTTTGCGAGAGTTGTTGGAGAAGGAGGGTTCGGTATGGTGTATCACGGTTATTTAAATCGTGAAGAACAGGTTGCAGCTAAAGTACTTTCTCAATCCTCAGCTCAAGGCTATGAGCAATTCAAGGCTGAGGTAATCGTAACATAAGTAATCTTCATCACTACAGATCCTAAGATAGTTAGATTCACCTAAGCTGTTGTATTTTTTGTTTATGTGGTTTGACAGGTAGAGCTTCTTCTCAGAGTTCACCACATAAATTTAGTAAGTCTTGTTGGCTATTGTGATGAAGGAGACCACTTAGTCCTCATCTATGAGTACATGCACAATAAAGACTTAAGGAAACATCTATCCGGTAAATTTGATTACCTCTTTTATTTTCTTTTGCAGTGACTGCATTTCCTGTTTTTATATTTTCAAATATTTAAAACTTTCGATGGAATTAATCACACACACGTCTTGTTGGGTACAGGGGAATGTGCTAGCCCGCCTTTGAGTTGGGAAAATAGGCTAAGAATTGCTGCAGAGACTGCACAAGGTTCATTTAAAATTCTTAGACCTTATCGCATTTACCTTTTAATTGCAAACACTCTGGAGGATTAAATTAAGCTTTCAGCACCAAAATTTTGTAATTTAAATTTTATGAGTCATTTCATGTAGGATTGGAGTACCTACATACTGGCTGCAAACCACCAATGATTCATAGAGATGTCAAATCTACAAATATACTCATCGACGAACATTTCCATGCAAAACTCGGCGATTTTGGTCTTTCAAGATATTCCCCAATAGGACGTGAAACTCACGTGTCAACAAATGTTGTTGGATCACCCGGTTATCTGGATCCTGAGTAAGTATATCCTCGTAGCACTATATACTCTAAATAATGTCATTTGTTTTTATTTTGATAAAATAATTTGGTTTATACTACAGATATTACAGAACAAATTGGTTGACCGAGAAAAGTGATGTCTACAGCTTTGGGATTGTATTATTGGAAATAATCACAAATCGACAAGTGATTGACCAGACTCGTGAAGGGCCTCACATAGTAGAATGGGTGGCATTTAGGCTAACAAATGGAGATATCGAAAATATTGTGGATCCAAGCCTTGTTGGAGATTATAGCTCTAGTTCTATGTGGAACGCTCTTGAACTAGCAATGTCATGCGTTACTCCTTCTTCGTCTGGAAGACCAAATATGTCTCAAGTTTCTAGTGAGCTAAAAGCGTGTATTTTCTCTGAGAACTCACGAAAAGGAAGGACACCCGACATGGACTTGAAGAATTCCATTGAACCTAGCATGGGCTTTGGCCCCGACGAGAACCCTGATGCACGCTAGTTCATGCCAGGAATCGTAGTCTATGTTTTGAGTGAAGAGAACTTCTTCTGAAGTTCTATATTCCTTAAATTATATTTTCTTCATCTTGATCAAAAACAAACACATTTTAGCCTGTTAAACTGTGACACTTAATTCTGAACCGGGGGTTGTAAAAGGTTTATCATTTCGTCAACGGGATAAAACATTTCCATTTTTTTGATTGGACCAATCTCATAAAAATATTCCCATTTTTTTTTTGCATCAGTCTCATATTGACCTGTAACATCACGCTTTCTGGTATATGGAGATGCATGTGGAGAGGTTTAAAAAATTGATTTGGCTACCTATGTCACCAAAGTGCACTTATCTTTCCGGTCAATTGTCCAGAGAAAACTCCATAGTTAAACATGCTTGAGCTGGAGCAATTTAAAGATGTGTGACCTACCGGAAAGTGATTTCCGATACCGTGTGAGTGAGGACAAAACACGGGGAAAGATCATGTGGTGATTGCAGGGTCAGTAAACAAGTCTTTCGAGCCTCTCAAAGTAGCGTATCGACCGTCGGACGAGGGTGGGGCTCACATGCCAAGAGAGGGCGTGGGAGCCCACAGACGGTGGTGGCCGAGGCGTTACAAGTGGTATCAGAGCCAACCCCAAATGAGTGTGGAGTCATGTGGGCTCACACCGTCGGTGGTAATGGTCCTGGTGCGCAACGAGGACGTTGCGCTCTGTGAGTGGAGGTGATTGTAACATCCCGATTTCTTGTATATGGTGGTGCATGTGGAGATGCTTACAAAATTTGATTTGGCTATCTATGTCACTAAAGTGCACTTATCATTTCGGTCACTTGTCTAGAGAGAACTCCAAAGTTAAACATGCTTGAGCTGGAGCAATTTAAAGATGGGTGACCTACCGGGAAGTGATTTTCGGTACTATGTGAGTGAAGAGAAAACACGGGGAAAGATCACGTGGTGACTGCATGGTCAGTAAACAAGTCTTTCGAACCTCCCAAAATAGCGCATCGAACATCAGACGAGGGTGGGGCCAACGGGCCAAAAGAGGGTGGGGGGGGCATGAACGGTGGCGGTCGGGGCGTTACAGACCAGTCATGAATATGTGCATCCTTAGCTCATCAACAAACAATCCAATCCAAACCATATCAGATTGTCAAAAAAGTCAACGAATGAAATTGGTATATGATGAAAAAGATGGCATTGCACTCGGTTTATGGTTAAACCAAATGAATCAATGAAGAAAGGACATAGTTCAAAGGCTTTTCCTCGCGAGAACTATGGTATCTCCCACAGACTAGAGTGGTTTGATTCCACAAACTCTCCAACTCACACGAACCTAAGAGAAGTGGTTCCATACAACTCTAAAGAACAAGCACAAAAGAGAAGAACTTTTTGTAGAAACTTAATGTTTTTCAAAAGAATATGTGAGTGTTACAAGAGAAATGATTGAGCTTACATTAATAAGTAGGGCTCGTCCCAATAGTATCTCGTCACGTCGTGGAAGAACTTCTTCTTCTTATACCCATCCAAAGGCGGTTCCTTCCTGCACACTAAGTAGTTCACTAGGTTCGCAAACCATGGTATTTCTCGTCTTGTAACCCATTGGCACTCTCTAGTCTTCGCACGGCTTCAACCCCTTTCTTCAAGACACCAACAACCATGAGACTCTCCTCGGGGAGTTTATCATCAATTGGGACAAGGTCTTCAATCCTCATTCGAGACAAGTGATCCGCGACCCCATCCTCTATCCCCTTCTTGTCAACTATCTCCAAGTTGAACTCTTGTAGAAGCAAGATCCAATGGAGTAGCCTTGACTTTGTGTCTTTCTTGGTATGAATGTATCTCAAAGCCGCGTGATCGGTGTAGACAATCACATTTGATCCCACAACATAAGACCTAAATTTCTCCATTGCAAACACCATGGCTAGCAACTCTTTTTCCGTTGTGGCATACCGGGCTTAGGTGTCATCTAAGGTCCTACTTGCATAGTAGATGACATTGGTCTTCTTGTCCTTCCTTTGACCCAAGACCACTCCAACCGCGTAGTCACTAGCATCACACATGATCTCGAAAGGAAGATCTCAATCCAGAGCTTGTACAATGGGAGCACTAACCAACGCCTTCTTGATTTCTAGAAACGCTACCATACATTCCTCATCAAACACGAACTCGACCTCCTTGCAAAGTAGCCTTGTGAGAAGCCTTGTGATCTTCGAGAAGTCTTTGATGAATCTTTGGTTGAACCCCGCATGACCCAAGAAAAACCGGATGTCCTTGACCGACTTAGGCGGCTCCAAGCTAACCATCACCTCGATCTTGGCTTTGTCTACCTCTATGCCCTTCTCAGAGATTTTGTGTCCTAGCACGATCCCTTCACGCACCATAAAATGACACGTCTCCCAATTAAGTACCAAATTTGCTTCCTCACATCGTTGCAAGACCCTGCAAAGATTAGACAAGTAAACACCAAAAGAAGACCCATACACGGAGAAGTCGTCCATAAAGACTTCTACCATGTCTTCAATAAGGTCAGAGAAAATGGACATCATGCAACCGTTGGAATGTCGCGGGTGCATTACACAACCCAAATGGCATCCTTCGATATGCGAAGGTGCCATAAGGGCACGTGAAAGTCGTTTTCTCTTGGTCATTCGAGTGTATGAGAATTTGAAAGAAACCCGAATAACCGTATATGGATGATTAGCTAGACGTTTAAGCATTTGATCTATGAAAGGTAACGGAAAGTGATCCTTACGAGTAGATGAATTTAGCTTCCTATAGTCAATGCACATTTTATGCCCAGTTATTGTCCTAGTAGGTATCATTTCATCCTTTTCATTTTTAACAACCGTTATCCCCCCCCTTTCTTAGGCACACAATGAACTGGTGAAACCCAAGTACTATCCCATATTGGGTAGATAATGCCCGCGTCTAAAAGCTTAAGAATCTCTCTCTTTACAACTTCTTTCAAATTATGATTCAACCTTCTTTGATGTTCAATAGAGGTCCTTGATTCATCCTCTAGATGGATTCTATGAGTGCATAAAGTAGAGAAAATACATTTTATGTCATCTAAAGAATAACCAATAGCATACATATAAGGGAGGATAGTTCATTCTCATTCAAACTATCATTTACAATAACCGGGTATGACTCGTTTGGACCTAGGAAAGCGTATCTTAGTCCTGTGGGAAGTTGCTTTAGGTCCACCTTTGGGGCTTTGAGTTTGCTCCAATCGTCCTTCTTAAGACTAGTCTTACCCTTGCTAGTCTCTTCAACGGCTAGAATATACTCCTCTTGACCCGCACCAACTCTTGACCCATCTTGAACCTCGGTACCGCTAATACCCAACTCAGCAAATGGCGTATCCCTTTCAACCGGCTTGTGCAAGTCCATGAGTAGCTCATACCCTTGACTCTCTTTACTCAAGAACCCATGATCACCATGCTCCTTTGTCAAAACCACTTCCAAACCGTCTTCTACTCTCATTTCCTCAAGCAATTCGTCGGCTAGTTCATCCATGGTCTCTATGTAGAAACATTGGCCATCTATGGTGGGTTTCTTCATCACCTTGTTGATATCGAACTCAAGGACTTCTCCTTTACCCAAATAGAGGTCTATTTTGCCTTTCCTCACATCGATTATCGCCCCCGCGGTTGCTAGGAACGGCCTACCAAAG
The DNA here is from genome assembly GCA_002933935.1 of Eutrema yunnanense. Lineage (NCBI taxonomy): Eukaryota > Viridiplantae > Streptophyta > Magnoliopsida > Brassicales > Brassicaceae > Eutrema > Eutrema yunnanense. The sequence goes on from PKML01040694.1 coordinate 13,502, forward strand.
ATAAGAGGGTCTTTTGGTTCCTCATCCATTTCAAGTACCACAAAATCCGTGGGGACAATGAAATCCTTCACCACGATAGGAAGATCCTCAAGCAAACCAATAGGAACCCTCACGCTCCTATCCGCCAATATTAAGGAAATGTTGCATGTCTTGTAGCGTGTGAAGCATAGTCTTTTGGCTACCGAAAACGGCATGAGGCTTACACTTGCTCCAAGATCACACAAACAATGGTTGAAAGCTAGAGGACCAAGTGCACAAGGTAGAGTAAATGATCCCGGATCTCCTAGCTTCTTTGGCACCATCTTCTTTTGTATTATGGCGCTACACTCGTGAGTTAAAATGACCATAGACTCCATTTCCCTAGCCCTCTCATTCACGGCATCTTTCAAGAATTTGGCGTATTGAGGGACAAGTAAGAAGGCATCAACCAAAGGCATTGTGAGTTCTACCTTCTCCATTTGCCTATCAAAGATGGCTTTATACTTGTCCATAAGTTGCTTCTTGAACCGCCCGGGAAAAGGTAGCTTAGGAACGTATGGCTTAGGGAGAAACACATTCTTCTTCGGTTTCTCTTGAGCAACAACAACCCTAGGCTTGACCTTCTCAACTTCTTCAACCTTGTCTTTCTCTCTCACTACCTCATATTCAACCAATTCGTCATCTTCTTGAAGTTACACCACCCCCCCCACTTTGCTTCTCAATGTCCTCATTGAGAGTAGAAGGAGCTTCTCTTGGAGGAAAAAACGTACCACTTCTCAAGGTGATGGCGTTTACATACTCCTTATGATTAGCTTCGGATTTGCCCGGGAGTTGACCTTGTGGTCGTGAAGAAGAAGCAACACCTTTGTTCTCCCTTTGTTTTACCTTGAAGTTCAAAGCCTCAATCTTTGTGTTGAGGTCATTGTAAGAGCAATCCACCCGCGTATTGATCTCCGCTTGTCCCTTGAGTAATTGTTGGAACATGGAGCTCAAATCAAGCTCTTGCGGTTTATACGTAGTTGCTTGACCTTGAGGCACAAACCTTTGTTGTTGGCCTTGAAAACCGGGTGGAGCTTTGGGTTGGAATCCATTTTGGTTCCCTTGGAATTGGTTCCTTGGGACAAAACCTTGTTGGCTGGTATTAGAAACTTGGCCTTGAGGTTGGAATTGCTTTTGTGGGGCTCCATGAGCTTGATTAGGTTGCGGAGGGTAGACTTGGTCTTGTGGATTCTCCACATTTGTGTTCCGGTAAGAGAAGTTGGGGTGGTTCCTATAGTTTTGGTTGAACCCTTGTCTTTGGTAGTTCCCTTGGTTCCCCACGTAGTTCACCTCCTCTTGAGTGTTCATGTCCACGTTCTCCTCTTGATAACAACCTTGGCTCTCATCATAAGCATCCACAAAGTTGACCGTCTTTTGAGAAGACACTAGGAGTTTATCAATCAAATTGGCTTGTTTGTCCAATTTTTCATTAAGCGCTTTCATGTCCTTGGCCCGCTTGTTCTCATCAAAGTCGCTTGTCGTCCTTGTGGCGTGGTCATAATCGTCGCCATAGGTCCCGTCACTTTGGGCCAAGTTCTCCACTAGTTCTATGGCTTCGTCTACATCGTTGGCTAAGAAGTTCCCATTAGAAGTTGTGTCTAAGAGCATCCTTATCTTGGGTAGAGCACCGCGATAGAGGGTACTCAAAAGAGAGGCATTGGAGAAGCCATGATGCGGGCCTTGAGAGATGTAGCTTCTAAACCGTTCCCAAGCTTCATTGAAGGATTCGTTTCCGCGTTGTGTAAACCCCGAGATTTCGTTCCTCAACTTGGCGGTCCTTGAAGGAGAAAATAACTTTGGAAGGAAAGCTCGCTTGCAATCGTCCCAAGACGTGATTGAACCTTGAGGAAGACTCTTTTCCCATTGATGAGCTTTGTCTCCAAGAGAGAATGGGAAAAGTCTTAGCTTGAAACCGTCTTCCGAAACACCGTTCATCTTGGTTAACCCACATATCCTATCAAATTGATCGATATGATCCAATGGATCCTCCATAGATAAGTCGTGGAATTTGTTACTTTGAACCATGTTGATCAATCCCGGCTTCACCTCGAAGTTGTTGTTCTCAACCGGTGGGGCTTGGATCCCTTGACGGTTTTGATGGGCATTGGCGGCATCACCCGCACCTACCACGTTTTGAGCCCTTGGGGGATGGTTAGGGGCTCTCATTGGCCGGTCGGGTGGATGTGGGGCGTTTTGAGCTTGGCCTCCTTGAGCGTGGTGGTTTCCATTACCACCTTGTGCGGGGTGGTTTCCATTACCACCTTGTGCGGGGTGGTTTCCATTACCACCTTGTGCGAGGTGGTTTCCATTACCACCTTGTGCGAGGTGGTTTCCATTACCACCGTGTTGATGATGTGGAAGGTTGTCCACATTGTCATGAATGTCCCCAAGTGGAACTTGTCATAGTGATCCATGTCGTTCTCAAATTCTTGTTGTCTCACACGTGCTTCCCTTGTTCTAACCCCTCGGTATGAGCGATGTATGTCGTCCCTTGGTTCAACTAGATTTTCGTTGCCTCGAGATCGCGTATGCATGCACCTATAGGTTTAGAGATAGCAATGGAAAGTGAAAGACATTAGTAATCAAAGGAGAATAAAACTTAATCTCAAAAAGAACTTAAATCTTAATATTGAATTCAAAACCCAATTGGCAACGGCGCCAAATTGATAGTAGACTTTTTGCAAGTCTTTGAGACCAATTACTCAATATACAAGTAGTATAAGAGGTATCGAATCCAAAGGGTTTAGTTCCAAACACCAAGAATGCAAAGTACTAATTGAGTTAAGCAAATATAAAAAGGTTGTTGTTTAGCTAATGAATCTAGCAACTTAAATAAAGGAAAAGAGATAACTAACTACACAGATGTAATGCAAGAGATATAAGTGAATCTAAGGATGAGGTAATCGAGTTTAGATGTCCCAAGTTCAATTCATGATGTTCATTTACTCAAGCAAGCTAATCCCTAGGCATAAGACCCTTAACTTGACTAATTCTCTTTCAAGCAATTAATCACTTATGCTAATCACCTAATCCATTAACAAATTCTCATTTCTGGATCATTGATTAGCAAGCATTAAGTTTATGTGAACAAGATCAACCAAAGATTCACCCTAGACAACTATTATCATAGGCTAGGAGCAAAAATCGCTTGTTTAGTTCATCAAGGCATTTCATCAAACACTTGGTGTTCATGAAATGCCTTATGATCTAGACCCACTTTCTCAAGGTAGATCTAGCTTTAAGAACACTAAACAAGAATGGATATAAGATTATCTACCCTAAACATCATAAATCAATCTTGGAATCATCATAACTCTAACTCATCCTTAAACTCTAAGAACTACTCACTAATCATCATGGTTCTAACAAATCCAATAAAAGAAGAATCAAAAGACATGATCAAGATGATTGGATGATTAGAAAGTAGGAGATAGAAGGATTCAATCAAGAAAACAATACTAAATTGCATAAATCAAAAGGATCAATCTCTTACAAATCACTCTTATAGAGGATTTTTGCTTAAGAAAAGACTTAGCCCATAAATTAGGTTTTTGGGAATAAATAGTGAATAGTGATAAACCGGGTCGACCCGGGACAAACCGGGTACCGACCCGGTTTAGATGGATACAAGTGTTTTGGGCGGCCAATACCGAGGTCACTCGTCGGTACCACACCTCGGTATTGAACTTGGTTTGTGTACCGATGAGGGGTACCGAGCAATGACATCGGTATTGAGGGGAAATGCTTGATGTTCCTTCGATGAATACCAAGGTCACTCGTCGGTGTTGTTGCTCGATGTTATGAGATTTTTCCCCCGGGTTTCCTCCGAGAGCAATACCGATCAGTTGCACCGAGCAGTGACCTCGGTACAATCCCCTGAAGCTTCGATACCGACGTCACTCATCGGTGTTGTACGTCGGTATTGGGCCGTCTTCCTCCATCTTCTATACCGATCAATTGCACCGAGTAGTGACCTCGGTACAATCCTTCTGCCTTCAATACCGATGAGAGATACCGACCAGTGGTGTCGGTATAGTCTCTGTCTTCTCTCCTCGGGTCTCGAATCTCCTCCGAAGCACCTAAAATACGATCCAAAACATGCAAGGACTCTCTAGGACTTAATGTGGACACATTAGACTCCTAAAATGATTTAAATGCTAAAGAGATAACATGAACTATATGCAAATGACACGAAACCTAAGTGAAACGGATGCTAGAATGATGCAAAATATGATGATATCAGGAAGCCCATGGAGGAGGCTTGATGGGGTATTTCGGAATTGCTAAGACGCTAGAAGTGATGCAAGATGACTTCCATTGGCCTCACATGAAAAGAGATGTGGAGAGAATCTGTGGCAGGTGCACTACGTGCAAACAAGCTAAGTCAAAGGTTATGCCACACAGTTCATATACCCCTCTCCATGTTTTTACTCATCCATGGTCTGGTATATATATGGATTTTGTGCTAGGACTTCCTAGGACTAGAACAAGGAAGGACTATATCTTTGTTGTAGTAGATTGATTCTCAAAAATGTCACATTTCATTGATTGTCATAAAACAGATGATGCATCTCATGTAGCTAGTATGTTCTTTAAAGAAATTGTGTGTTTGCATGGCATGCCTAGGACAATTGTATCTGATAGAGATACTAAGTTTCTTAGTTTTACTGAAAACCATTGTGGTCTAAGTTAGGCACTAAACAGTTGTTCTCTACTACATGTCATCCGCAAACTGATGGCCAAACAGAAGTGGTCCATAGAACTCTAGGAACTCTTCTGCGTGCATTGATTAAAAAGAACCTTAGGACTTGGGAAGAGTGTCTACCGCATATATAGTTTGCATACAATCATGATGTGCATTCTGCTTCTAATTATTCTCCATACCATATTCTTTATGGCTTTAATCTTTTATCCCCATTGGATCTAACCCCTCTGCCTTTGAGTGAAAGAGCAAGTATAGATGGGAAACAGAAAGCTGAGCTTGTTAAACAGATTCATGAGAAAGCCAGAGCCAACATAGAAGAGAAGACGAGGAAGTATGCTAAACACGCCAACAAGAGCAGACGCAAGATGATCTTTTGGAAGGAGACCTTGTGTGGGTGCAGTTGAGGAAAGAACGATTTCCATATCAGAGGAAGTCCAAACTCATGCCTAGAGTCGATGGTCCATTAAAGATCACAAGGAGGATCAGTGACAACGCCTACCAGCTTGATCTTCAAGGTAAGTATAATATTAGTCATAGTTTCAATGTTTTTGACTTAGCTCCTTTTCTTGCAGATGATCCGGATTTGAGGTCAGATCCTCTTCAAAAGGAGGGGGATGATGTGATCATGGACAGCATTGAAAACGTAGATGAAGAGCTTGTAGCCGAGGAGCAAGAACCAACACAAGAGGAGCTTGTAGCCGAGGAGCTGATATGCTCAAATTAATACCCTATTCAGATACTAAAGCAGTTGTCGTAGTATAGCAAGGGGTCGAACACAAGGACTCACAGAAACACACAATGGATTATATAGGTGAGAATTAAGCTAAGCAATACAGATGTAATTGAAAGCAGTGCAGAAATTAAAAGTGTTGTAATTCAATTGGAGAAAGATAGGCTCAGGGTATTTCTCAGGAAATCAATGAATGCAGATAAACTAGCTAGCAGGATTCAGATTTAGAGCAGTTCTTGAACTCAAATCACTAAGGTATAATTAACCAACTGTCGTTGCGAAAATTATCTAAATCTAAATCATAGGAATTCCAAATCTCTTTGCGAATCCTAAAGTCTAAATCAGCTTTAATATCAGGCTTGATATGTTCACAAATCAATTAAACCAAATCTCTTTGCGAATAATCAATTTGCTCACCTAAGGTTCTATCATGTAATTAATCGCACTGTCGTGCCTAATCAATTATCCTAAGATCTAAGTTCCAGATTCATCAACCTAGAATTAGCTTTGAGAACAACCTAAGGTGAAGAACTAATTCAGATGGTGAATCCTAAACAGATAATCAACCTAGCATTCAGAGAAAACCCTTATGAGAAACCCCTAAACCTAAAGTGGATTTACTCAGACATGAAGAATGAAACAATCAACATAACTGAATAAATCATCAATAAAATAGAAAGAGTAACAAGAGGTTTTGAGATCTGATCTCGGACGAAGGGAGATTCAGACTTGTCTCTCTCAAACCAAAGTAAAATAAAGCATAGAAAATAAAGCATAGCCATAAAAGTGGCTGTAAAATCCCTATAAATAACCTAAAACACGAATTGGGGCATCTTGTAATTATTAAAGACTTCTGGGCACTTTTGCAATTCTTCAAGTCTTGGAAAACTCGCGGGTGGTGTCTTGCTGCGATGGGTATCGATCGATACTAGCCAGTATCGATCGATACCAAGGCTTCATATCGGGTTCTCAGCAACACGCACTTCTGCTTTGCTCCAAATGCTCTAGAAAGCTCCAATATCTCCAATAATGTTCCCAACGTGCTATGACCTGTAAAAGACTCTAAAAGACTCCAAAATACTATAAAGACTCTATAAAAAGGACTTATAGCATGGCTTAAATAGGGTAAAAACCATGATATATCAACTCGCCCAGACTTAGTATTTGCTTGCCCTCAAGCAAATAGAAGACTAAACAGAGAAAGAGGTTTGAAAACGCGGAGACTCACCTGTTCATGAACCATCGAAATGACCCTCTTCCCAAGTACCCAAGCGTCACCTGACCAGCTTTCGATCTAACCACCATGTACTTCTCCGTAGACATTCGCACCTTTTCCAGACTCCATACATTATCTCGTAGCATTGTTCAAATAAAGCCCTCATCACCAGTTCCATCGCTGCAGCCAATGTTCAAGAACCTTCTAGATTCTTTACCATACGATATCATGACAAGGAACCACCCTTTTTCACACTCTTTGGTATTATTTCTCTCCCCTAGACTTATTTCTTATTATGTTCCTTGCATTTACATATTAAGGTTTGAGACGCGAGTATTGATGGTGTTAGCCACCGAATCCCCGGTTCTTCCCTCAAAAGTAATCAAAGGTGTAGGCGAATAATGGTATCACAGGAAATTTTCCTAACCTCGCTTTCACCTTTGTGTGATCATCTCCTCTGAAGTAGAATAATGGGATCCTTGGAAACTTTCCTAGCCCTCTACTCAGAAGAAAATCATTTCATCTTTTAATGCTCTTATTACTTGTAACAGGGAGAGAAATACCATTATCTTAAACATATGGGTTCCTTTGTCAGATATGAATGATGAATCAAGCTCTATGAACACTAACCATATCGATGAAGTGCAAAAGTTGGCTCAGGTTTCAGAAGAACTCTGCTGGAAACATGGATGTTTTCTAGTCAACTGGTCAGTCTTTGGATTTTTCATTAGTCGATCTAGAACCGATCCTGTAACACTGTGCACTCAAAAACAAAATCAAAACAACAATTCAAGCACATGATCATCATCTCCAACAAGTTTTGACTCAATAAAACGTTTTTGACTCGATAAAACAACTGACTCTAAGAAAAACAAACACAATGTCAGCAGACACCTCCCCCAGACTTGAACAACGATGTCCTCAGTGTTATCTAGCCTAGAGTCAGTAAAAGAAAACAAAAGAATAGAATATAAAAGGGAAAAACAAGAAGTTACCTTGCTAGAACATCGAGTATCGATCGACACACAGCCTGGTATCGATCGATACCAGGCTTAAATCGACTTGATGAAACGTCTATTTGCGATTGGTGTCGATCGATACCAGGGGATATCGATCGACACTAGGCGATTTCGAGTTTTGCTCCTTATTTATCCTGACACAAACACAGAACGAACGAAAAATAAAAAGAAAAACGACTCAAAAGCAGACTCACCAGTGGGTTGCCTCCCACCAAGCGCTCGTTTAACGTCAATAGCTTGACTGTAACGCCCTTCAGGCTGGATAAAAGTGAGAGCTTGCACCAAAACATGCTCCACAACTTGACATTGCTATCTTCAAAGTTTTGCTCAACATGCCATCCACAAACTCTTTTCCTTTTTCCTTCAGCTCCGAAGTAAGAAGAACTCTAGCCTTGGAGAATGGCTTCGAGGCTCCTTTGCACTTCACCTTGTACTCAATCGAGTCTCCGTCACACCTCTGAGGAATCAATGTGACATGGGGATCGTCGACTCTTTTGCTCTTGGCCTTCTTCTTTGTTGCCTTAGCCTTCTTGACAACTTTCTTGGTGATGCTGGGTGATTCAGCTGAAACGTCTGTGATAGTTGGTACGTCAGGAGGTTCTTCCAAAGGATCTGATATCAACGTCGCTCCTATTACAGCATCGATGCAAGAGATACGTGTGGGAGTTCCTCTAGGGATGGCTTTGTAGTACACCTCCTTGTCAATGTATGAGAATGAGATGTGCTTGCTGGGTGTGTCCATCATGGCACCAACCGTAGCCATGAACGGTCTTCCGAGAATCAACTGCGTACGAGATTTTGCATTCATCTCTACAACCTGAAAATCAGTAGGAACCAGGCAATCTCCTATTGTGATCATCAAATCAGCGATTG
>PKML01040694.1:23900-40055 GCA_002933935.1 Eutrema yunnanense
CAAGACTTGTGGAGACTCAAGACATTCACCCAAAAACAGGCCCAATCGAAGAGAAACTACCGGATCCACCCGATTTCAAGTATGGCCCAAAAGATGAAGTCCACAACCCAAGTATGAAGCGGCCCATCCCTGAGCCCCCTTGGCATGTATTTGTGGGCCTCTTAAGAGTCCATAACCGTGGAGAACAGATCCATACCAACCAGGATCCACCCGATGCCACCAAATCAATCCGACGGGTCCGTTCTTGTCCATTTAAGGAAACTCGTCAAACTCCTTTGACCAGCGCATCTCTCTTCATTAATCTAGATATTCAAAGCCTATCAAAGAGTCATGGGAGAGAGACCTAATACAAGGAATCACGTCCATATACAAGGGAGATCATACTTTCCATTATTGGCCTCGTTCACACCTTGCCATTAACTTCCGATTGCTAGGAGATTCAAAGCTGATTGAGAGAGAGAGCTTTAATGCTAATTGGAAGGGGTTGAATGCTGATTGAGACGTCAATTATCCTTGCCTTATCAAGACCACGAGCCAGCTTCTCTTTAACACACCATTTGGATGCACAAGGCCAGCCCCAACGTCTCCATTCAACCCGAGAAATCATTTCCATTTATTGTTGATTTATTTGTTTCCATGTTTTATATTTTAGACCATAAGCTAGTTGTATTATGAGCCTATAAAAGCTCATTTGAACAATTATAATAGACACCTCGAAATTGAATAAAAATAGTAAAGCTATTGTTTTTGGTCCTTCCAAAACGTGTCTCTCTCTTTGTCTCGTGAGCAAGTCCGAGTTTAGAGAACCCTTGAAGTATCAGTAGGCTTTCGCACCTATTGTGGTTCACCTCAATCCACCCACGCTTCCATCCTATCCCTGGCCTAGACAAGGAGCGACCTTAGTCCAATTGTCTAGACCACCCGGCCTTGTACCTTAGGCCGAGAGCACGAGCCAGCTTCTCTTTAACACACCATTTGGATGCACAAGGCCAGCCCCAACGTCTCCATTCAACCCGAGAAATCATTTCCATTTATTGTTGATTTATTTGTTTCCATTATATTTTAGACCATAAGCTAGTTGTATTATGAGCCTATAAAAGCTCATTTGAACAATTATAATAGACACCTCGAAATTGAATAAAAATAGTAAAGCTATTGTTTTTGGTCCTTCCAAAACGTGTCTCTCTCTTTGTCTCGTGAGCAAGTCCGAGTTTAGAGAACCCTTGAAGTATCAGTAGGCTTTCGCACCTATTGTGGTTCACCTCAATCCACCCACGCTTCCATCCTATCCCTGGCCTAGACAAGGAGCGACCTTAGTCCAATTGTCTAGACCACCCGGCCTTGTACCTTAGGCCGAGAGCACGTATCAGTTTCTGGCTCGTTCTGCGAAGGGTATCGATCGACACCAGGTAGGGTATCGATCGATACTTTTGTTCTTGAATCGTCCCTGGCAGATTTATCATCATCAAAAGGATGCTCCACAACTGATTTATCCAACAAAGCCTTGCATATGGTGTCCTCCCATTCATTCCTTGTCATAATACGAGGCATAGGATAAGGTATCATGAGTATATACACTCGTTCTGCAACTATCTTAGGCACCACAATCGAAGTCTCAGTTGTCTCCTCAGAAATTGCCTCAGTATCGACCTATACCAATGGGGTATCGATCGATACACGGTATTTTAGATCCATTCGAGCGAGTGTCTGGGCTGGTATCGATCGATACAGGCTGGTATCGATCGATGCTTGTGCGATTTCAGGATCCTCATCGAAATTTTCTGCACTTGAGGAGATCGCATTGACGTGTGGTCTTGGATTTTCAGTTCTCCCTGGAAGAAAACCTTCCTGCCTCTTTACAGCTGCTGCTGTTTGAGCGACCTGAGTTTCCAGCTTCCTCTGGAAAAGGTTGACAGCTTCAATCTTCCCATTCAGGTGGTCAATCTTCCCATTGAGATCAGTGTACAGATGGTCAATCTTCCCATTGAAATCCACTTGCAGTTTTTGCTGTCCCTGAAGAATCTGCTCAAGCATGGATTCTATCTTATTAACCGTAGACTTTGGAGAGATGGGCTGGTACGAAGAGTTCCCGTATTTGCGAGTGTTGTTGCTGAAGTTCCGGTTGTTGTTGTACCCAAAATGCTGACCCTGAAATCCAGAACCACCAACAAAGTTAACATCCTCCACTTCAGCTCCACCGATATTATCGACTCCATCAGCAAAGTGTACAGTCTTCTTCGACTTTCCGATCAGGAAATCCAGCTTGGCCTGCACTTCAGAAATCTGCGATCCATCAATTCCTGCAGCCTGCTTCTTCCGCTCGAAATTGGCATTCTTGGTGCTATTGCTAGACGCCAAGTTCTCAATCAACACAACTGCATCATCTGGATACCTAGTGTTGAAGTTCCCATTACTCGCAGCATCCATACCCATCTGGTACCTCCAATCAATCCCTCTATAGAAAATGCCCAGCAGCTGAACCTGAGAGAACCCATGGTGCGGACAATCTCTCTGATAAGACTTGAAACGGATCCAAGCAGCCTTGAATGCTTCTGTCGGACCCTGAGAAAATTGAGAGATCTTGTTCCTGAGCTCTTCAGACCTCGCATCATCATAGAAATTGCACAGGAATGCATTCTTCGTCTCATCCCATGTAGTTAGTGAATCAGGAGCTAACTGCTTCAGCCAATAAGCAGCATCCCCACTAAGAGAGTATGGGAAAAGTTTGCAGAAGAGGAACTCATTGGGCACTCCATTGTACTTCATACCAGTGACCAAATCCTCGAACCTTTCGATATGATCCATGGGATGCTCATGAGGTAGGCCATTGAAAGGACTCTGACTCACGAGAGCATAGTACGCAGGCTTCAGCTCGAAATCGTTCCTCTAAAAAGTTGGGATGCGAATTGCGGATCGATTGGCATAGAACTGATCAGGTCTGTTGAGCTCGCCAAGTGTCCTAACTCGATCACCTGCAGCATTCCCAACGTTGGCGCGCCCAGCTGGCGCGACAATCTCAATAACAGCAGCAGGGACAACGACGTTTCCAGCTTCATCAAGTCGCTGCCCTCTCTCATTGCACACTTGACCCTCTTGGTCTCTCAAGACTCCAGCTTCATCAGCTCTTAAAACCACTGGGTTGTTCATCCCTGATGTTTGCCTTGTCTTTCTGTTTGTGCGTTCCACAAGTGCTAGCTGTTCCAGTGACAGTTCAACTAGCTGAGTGCTCTTGTTGCTTCTGGTTTCACGAACATGCATACACCTGAAAACAAAACACTAGACAAGGCACGTAAGTAACCAAAAAAAAAAAAAATACATTGAGTATCGATCGATACCAAGTGGTGTCGATCGATATCAACAAAAGAAGACGACGAGTATCGACCGATACTAGGGAGTATCGATCAATACCGACGAACTTAGTCGAAATTCTCAAACTAAAATCTAATGGCGAATTGAGTCCCCGGCAACGGCGCCAAATTTGATATGCTCAAATTAATACCCAATTCAGATACTAAAGCAGTTGTCGTAGTATAGCTAGGGGTCGAACACAAGGACTCACAGAAACACACAATGGATTATATAGGTGAGAATTAAGCTAAGCAATTCAGATGTAATTGAAAGCAGTGCAGAAATTAAAAGTGTTGTAATTCAATTGGAGAAAGATAGGCTCAGGGTATTTCTCAGGAAATCAATGAATGCAGATAAACTAACTAACAGGATTCAGATTTAGCGCAGTTCTTGAACTCAAATCACTAAAATATAGTTAACCAACTCTCGTTGCGAAAACTATCTAAATCTAAATCCTAGGAATTCCAAATCTCTTTGCGAATCCTAAAGTCTAAATCAGCTTTAATATCAGGCTTGATATGTTCACAAATCAATTAAACCAAATCTCTTTGCGAATAATCAATTTGCTCACCTAAGGTTCTATCATGTAATTAATCGCACTGTCGTGCCTAATCAATTATCCTAAGATCTAAGTTCCAGATTCATCAACCTAGAATTAGCTTTGAGAACAACCTAAGGTGAAGAACTAATTCAGATGGTGAATCCTAAACAGATAATCAACCTAGCATTCAGAGAAAATCCTTATGAGAAACCCCTAAACCTAAAGTGGATTTACTCAGACATGAAGAATGAAACAATCAACATAACTGAATAAATCATCAATAAAATAGAAAGAGTAACAAGAGGTTTTGAGATCTGATCTCGGACGAAGGGAGATTCAGACTTGTCTCTCTCAAACCAAAGTAAAATAAAGCATAGAAAATAAAGCATAGCCATAAAAGTGGCTGTAAAATCCCTATAAATAACCTAAAACACGAATTGGGGCATCTTGTAATTATTAAAGACTTCTGGGCACTTTTGCAATTCTTCAAGTCTTGGAAAACTCGCGGGTCGTGTCTTGCTGCGATGGGTATCGATCGATACTATCCAGTATCGATCGATACCAAGGCTTCATATCGGGTTCTCAGCAACACGTACTTCTGCTTTGCTCCAAATGCTCCAGAAAGCTCCAATATCTCCAATAATGTTCCCAACGTGCTATGACCTGTAAAAGACTCCAAAATACTATAAAGACTCTATAAAAAGGACTTATATCATGGTTTAAATAGGGTAAAAATCATGATATATCAGGAGCATGAACCATCACAAGAGGAGCTTGTAGCCGAGGAGCCTTTGATCATCTCAGCTGGTCCTATGACATGAGCAAAGACTAGGAAGCTCAAGGAAGTTGTTGCCGGCATTATTAACCAAATCCAGAAGCAACCAAGTTGCTTGAGCCGAGAGGGAAACGAAGCTACACCAACATTAGTTGTGATCCAAGATGGCTAGTGGGCTTGTGATCTAACTTTGCACTCTTTTTCCTTGTCCTTGTTTTTTTCCCAATTGGGTTTTGTAAGGATAGGTTTTTAATGAGGCAAGGTTAGATCACCTTATCTTAGCTCACTCGCCAAAGCAAACCAAGGCCCAACTGATCAGTTCGACCAAAGCAACACCAAAGCCCATCTAGCTCAGTTTTGACCAAAGCAAGCATGGCCCATTTGTTTAAGTTAATATTTTTTCCCTTTCTTTTATTTTTTCTTTCTTTTATTTTTGCCTTTCTTTTGTCGCTGGTTTTCTTTTATAAAAATCTTAGCAGCTTGTCGTAGAAACTTATCTCCTTTCATATTATCAAAGCGCAGCTTTTCTTCTTCTTGGGTTTTAGAGAGAGCGAATATTCTTTCTTCTTCCTTGCTGGTGTAATATCCAGTGTTTTGTTCTTCTTTGATGTTTCATATCCAAAGCATAACTACGGTGAATCAAAGGACTTCCATCTCCTTTGTGTGACATATCGACCCACGCCCCTTGAAACACTTATGTTTGCAAGGCTTATCCCCTTTACTGCCCAGCTCTAGAGTGCTCGATTCTAGGGAGTTTATATTAGTTTAAGGGGGGTACAGAGCTTACCTCCAACAGCCTCTGATAAATCAAGATTGTGGACCAAGTTAGATCTAGGCTGAACATTTCATGGTTGGGCCAGAATCCTCCAACATAGTCATATATCCTTCTTGGGTAGAATTGAGTTCATATGAGGAAAGTGAGAGCATGGTTAGATCTTCCCGAACCAATGTGGGATGTTGCACACCCTTAGTAGTCTCTAGTTGAATTAGGGTATCTCCTAGTCTCCAAATAAAGAATTTGGATGAATGAAATAAAGTAAGTTTCATATATGGTCGGTTTTGGGTCATACGGGTTTGTTGTTGGGTGGCGGTTTGCTCCAGGCTGGTCCGGGTGAGGTCCTTGTTCTCCGTGGATATTTGATGGGTCAAGAATTCTTGCTGGGTTGGATAGTTGCTGGATGGGCTTGTGCGCTTCAATAATGGGCCATATGTTATTCTCGCAAAAACTATCCCGTGTAAACAGTTTGTTGGAACATGTCTTGGTGTGATCCACCTTCTCCTCCTCCTTTTGGCTGGGCATTGATTCGAGGTCCTCATCACCAGTCTTTCAACCACACACTTGGCCACGGTTTTAGTAAGTTCGAGTGAGCTTGTCCTCGTGCCTACACCAAGTAATAAGAGAATACACTATTGTGAAATTGTGGTAATAATACGAATGAAAGATATCAGATTCGTGAAACCGGCAATCAAAGGTGGAGCTTGGATGTGAATTAAAAACTTGAGATTGGATGTGATATTATGGTCTGGAATTTTGTTTTTCATGATTTAATGGTCTTTTCCATACTCCAAAAGTGGGTATGAAGATAAAAAAAAAAAAAAAAAAAAAAAGAAGGTACATGATTGCAGCCTAAGGCCGTATATTACCAACGGATAGTTATTATGTTGTTGTTAGCAAAAGTGTAACAGAATGGACTAGGATTTTGTTTAGCCTATGTGGTTACGAGAGCTGCCATATCGCCTTGTGTGATAGTGTTCCTGAATCACGAGGAAGTTGGAGTGTGGTGGTTATTGAGATGACGGACTTGTGAGTTCTATAAATTATGTAATCCCCTTGTTGTATAGAAGTGCATATCATTGTGTTGATTATGATGATAGTTCTTATGACAAATAATTTGATTCTGAATTTTGTGTCACTACGATGGAATAGTAATTTCGTGTTTTCTATAATATAGTCGTATATCACCCATTAAACATATATAAATTATATATGGCTTGATGAGTGCTAAGACGATCCAGACTTACTGAGCATGCAAATTGCTAAAACTTTTCCCTTTAATCCACTTTCAATTTTTCAGCTTGCAGTGAAAGAGGAGCGTGAAGCTTTTACTAAATGTTGGTGTCCTTACAAATGTATAGTTTTTGTTGGCTTTTACTAAATGTTTTGTAATGGATAGCTAAACGAATTTTGTAAACATGATGTAAAAGTGTTTTCATATAAAATTGTTAAAATTGTGGTTCTGGTCGGGCTAGGTTGGATCGGTCGGTTCACTAGTAGCTGCAAAGTATTTTAGTTGGTTGCCAATGAATTAAAACGAATCGGATAGACCCGCTTTTAACGTTCTTCATGTGTATGAATTCTTATGACTTTTTTATTTATGAATTCTTATATTGTTCAGGGAAATTACCTTTAGACAAGAGTGAAATTACACTTATCTAAAATAAACAACGGCGCCTAGAACGAACAATGACATTAGGGGATCATATGCATCCACATATTCTCATGTGACTCTTATTCAATCTCCTTCTATAGCTTGTGAATAATTTCACTGATAAGCACTAAAACAGCATCGTATTGTTCAGCTTAAATCTAGAGAGGCTTCTGGCAAGTGATAATGCCAAACTTAATGACACCTTTCTTGTATCCTTCGATCATCAACGGCATTGTCAATGCTCCTTTAATACTCTTCATACCTGTGTGTTTCCAACACCCACAAGTCTTAGTTCAAATCTTAAACACTTCGAATCATCAATGTAAACACCATTGAGAAGAAAACATACCACTACGAAGCAGAGACACAAGGCCCTTCCACGTTAACGCGGTTCGTATAACCGCCGGCCAGAAAGGAGCTACGTTCTCTGACCAATCTGCACACTTAATATCCTACAAAACACACATATATTTGAGAAACTAATTAACACACATATATTTGAGAAACTAATTAACTAGCTCCAAGTACATAGTTTTGGCACCAACTTAGGGTGAGATATAGTATAACCTGGAGAGACTGAGACTGAAGCAATTTGACATAATCAGAAGTGGAGCACCAGGCCGGGAGATAAAATGTCTTGCAGATTCCGTTCAAGAGGTCTTGCTCCCATGGCTGCAAAGCTTCTTCCCCTTGGGATAGATTTCTGTGGCACCATGTCACTATTATTATCCTTCCTCCTGGAGCTGCCACACGTACCAATTCGTTCACGAACTGCACACACAATAAATCATTAGATATCTTATAAATCTACCTTCACTATAAAGTTATGTAGTATTTTCAGAAATATCATTACCACTTTACTAAGTTTTGTTTTTTCATATAATACAACATTTTTTTTCTTCTAAATGCCCCTTAGGAAGCTTGGAAAACTTTACTAAATTTAGGAAGTTCATTAAGATTTTTTTAAACAAAAAGCAACATGACATAATTTTATATGATAATCTTCAGAACATTTTCTTTTCATGCCATTTTCTTTAGTCGGGAGGAAGAATTTTTTTAGATAATCAAAAAAAAAAAACTAAAAAAAGGATATGACATAATATTATTAGATAACTTTGACAATTATTAACTCTCATAATCTTTGTTTTCGTATATTTAAAGTTATTGAAACAAGATGAGATATAATCTATGCGTCATCATCGAAATCTGTCATCACTAAAATGTCACATAAGAAAATGAGAAGTGGTTTCTCTTTATATTTTATCTCTTATCTCTTTCTACGATGTAATCCATTCCAAATCAATATCAATAAGACAAAGAGTTTACCTTGGCCTTGTCAGGCATATGCTCACCGCTCTCCATTGACCACACCAGATCAAATTTCCCATCTTCAAATGGCTGCTCCAACGCATCTGCAACTTGGAAGGAAACCTGGTCCAATGTCGTCGCAGTTAGATGAGATTCCACACACGAAAAACACGGTCGAAAAGGGTACGGAAATACCTTATGAGAGAGCGATTTAGCAGCGGCGAGATCATTGGCTCTCTTGGCCTGAAAAGGGCTGAGAGTGATGCCAATACATTCGGCTCCAAATTTAGAGGCAAGATATCTTGAGCTTCCTCCAATCCCACACCCAACATCCACTACTCTCTTTATCTTTTTCTCTTCTTCCTCTTCAATTTTTTCAATCACAATCATTTAAATGGAATCAACTCAAGTTCATGTGTTTATAATATAAATTAACAAAAATCCAAACTAAAAATATATTTTTACCGGATCTTCATCGTTTATTCAGTTTAAGTTTTTATCTAGAAATGAAGAAGTTGGGGAAAATAGACTACAAGTTTATATTCACCTACAAATTCTACTAAAAATATATCATACAAAAATATACAACTGTAAACTATATAGTTTTGAGTTTACAAGTATGTATGTTATTAAGTTTTTCATATGTAAGAAAAAAAACAGATTAAATTTACATGAAAACAAAATAAAAAATTAAAAATGGTTCAAAGAAGTTACTGATGGCCTGTTGCTTCAGGATGGAACATGGTTATCAATAAACAAGTAACAGCAATCTTACATGGATGCTGCTTTATATATATATATATATTTTTTAACCTGTAAACTTACTGTTATCCAGAATTTTAAACTTACTGTAAATCTAGATAAACTTATAGTTATCCCAGATTTTTTAATCGGACCAAAACGAATGAATAACGGATTAAATCGAATATGACGGATCTTTTGCTCAGCACTACTTTCATCTAAAAATAAACTATTCATATGGAAAATATAGATTTTCATAGATTTTAAAGAACGATTTTGTCTGAATTTGTTTGTAGAAATTCTTTATATTTTTATATTATTTTATCGTTCAAAGTATTTTATTACCAAACATCAAAGGGAGGGGATTAAGAAACGGACCAGTAATGCCGGCAAAACGGAGAGACTCTTCAATCATTCGGATCTGAGCTTCCCGGTGACTGGAATCAGAGAGTTGAACGGAGGAATCAGGGTCGTAGAACCCATGATGCATATGATCTCCCCATATCTCCTCCCATAATCCGGAGGTCTCGTTGTAGAATTCCGCTATTCCTTCTCGCAACGCCTCAACGGAAGAGGTAGCAGCAGCCGTCACAGCCACGTTCCCACGCGCCGCCATCGTCGTTATAGATGCTGAGGATGGTCGTAGGGTACGAAGGAGAAGCGACGGTGGGTGGAAAGAAGAGACTGTGCGATGGGGAAGGTATGTGAGAGAGGAGGGTGAGAGTGTCGCATTCATTTATAATGGAGGTTGGAGAAACAAGAAATGCGGCTGTGTTACCTGGTGGGAACTATCTTGAAAATGTTTTGGTTTTTTTTTTATTATTATTGCATTGGTACAATCTCGATCTTATTAGAGCCACACATTTGTATTGGGGCATGATGGGCAATACTGTATATCATTATTTCACTATGATTTTTTTTTAAAAAATTGAGTAAATTAGGTAAATAATAGAAATTAAGAAATTAAATAAATATTAAATTAATAAATTCAATGTTCAAAATTTTTAAGATTTTTTAATGAAAAATTACTCAGATTAGCACAAATTTATCCATTTATGACTACACTAACACCCAACAAAAAAAACTTACTAGAATAGTATATATATTTTGGCAAAAGACATAATACCCAACGTAGCTCATAATAATAACAGCCATGCCATTATTATTAATTTTAAACTAAATTAATCAATTTTGAATTTTGAAATTTTCAATTATGTAAATCTGATTAATAAATTACACAATTAAATAATAAACATAAACCCATAAAAGCATAAACTGTAAAAAGAAAAGGGTAAATTGTAATGCATGGACCTGAATAACTTCAAAATTAGTTTTGTTAAATCGGTACTGTTTATCACAACTGTTGGTATATTGTTGCCATACGAAAAGTCTATTTAATCCCTATGCTATAACTAAAAATAAGTAGGGTTGATAGAGAGAGATAACGTTGCTTTCTTTGAGGGTGTCAGAAAGAAATCTCTGAATTTAGATTTTTTTTTCAAAAGGTGGAGAGAGAGAGAGACAAAAGTCACCCAAAAAAAAAAACAAATGGCGTGAAACTTCGAATGTACCTCATCGATGTTCGTCATCTCGGATTTGATTTCAGACTTCGAATGTTTTTAAATTTTGTGAATTTGAATTGCGGAAACTGATTATGGGTTTTATGATTATAGGTTCTTTGGAAATTGCTTCCTCTATACTTGTTTGGATCAGAAAGAGATTATCTCTCAGGTATTTCATCGAACATTTCGTCAACTGTTTCCTTTGAATTAAAGATTCATAATGTGTTCTTCTCAATTTAAAGTGTGATTTCAGTTTTGATTAAATGGGGGATTCTCTAGGTTCTTGCAATTTCTCATCGATTGTAATTCAATTAGCCTTGAACTTGCTCTCATATGCTCGATTTGTTGCAATGGTCGTCTGTACCAGCAACATAATCCATTTTGCAGATAGTTCCTGAGACAACAGCTGCTTCTTCATCTAGCATCCTTTGCAATGCCGACGAATCATACCTTTGTCGGGACGATTTCGCTGCGTTTCTACCCCCAATGCTTTCCATAAGTATAAAAATCTCATTTTTAATCAAAAAGTATAAAATATTTTAAGTAAGCAACAACAAACTCTCCTGGATAGTTCGCCCTAGATTAAACACTCCAAGGCCCGGAGTTCGAGGTAGCCGTCAGCCGAGATTCAAAATGGTTTTCAAGCACCGGGGACAATCCTCCTCCTCTCTCTAAACGGCGTAGCTCAACCTTCTCGGGACGTTCAGCTTCCTCCCAAAGAATCGTCTCTCTTCCGCCGGCGGCTAACATCTCCGGCGAGATCTTTTCCGCCGCGGTGCATTCACTCCGACCTCTGTTCACTAATCTTTCCTCCATGAATCCCGGCGAGATCCGTTACCGCTCTGTGCTTAATCTCTGTCGTCTGGCCTCGTCGTCGGTAAAGTTTTCTCAACTCTTTTCAAACTCACGGCACCTGCTATGTCAACGTATGGCCACCTTCTCGCCGCAGACGACGCGCCACCCACCTGAACCGCCGGATCCTCCGGATCCGCCGGACAAACTCAATACACCACCGGCGAGTTCCCAAATGGTCAGATCTATCACCTCCGTCGTTTATATGAATCGCCCTGCCGGCCATGAAAACTGTGGAGCTTCATCTCCGGTGAAATCCCAGACGACTAAGCTCCTCCTCCGGCTATCTTCTTCGAGCATCAACAGCCAAGCGACGAGCATCTCCGGCGCGTCCACTTCAGGGAGAAAGCTCGATGTGCTTTTCATTTTGGGTCTGGGCCAACCAACTTTGCTACTGGGCTTTCAATTTTGGAAACTCCATGTTTGCAATTCAGCAACTCATGATATGATTTTGGGCTTTCCCTTGTGGAAAGGCCCATCTAGCAGTACAAAACTTTCGTTAATCGGCAAATATAGCTCAGGCGTGTTCTCTTTTGTACCTTCCTCCGTTACAACGGAGAGACCAATTTCCTCCCTATGGGAGAGATCGTTTTCACCCTCCTCCTCTTTCGAGAATAGAATCTTATCTCTACTTTCCCTCTCGATGAGAGGTGTTTCTTTCTCGGCCTTAAAACCGAGGAAACCTTCAAACTCGCTAACCGGTTTGTCATCTTGTGTAGAGGTCTGTACGGGGCCAGAATATGCAACGGAAATTATTTCGATGAGACCCGGCGGTATAAGCGGTTTTTCAACGTCACAAGGTAAAGTGACTAATTCTGAGCTTTCTGGTTTTGCCGGTATTATGCTCCAACATTCCGGTTCTACCGTGAATCTTCTATTGACGCATTCGAGCCTTGACTCAATTTCGCTGTCAACCCTTTTTAAGGATCTATATGTTTTATCTTCTATTGCTTTTAAGTTGTATTGTAGCTATCATAGAGGATGGTTGATTCCCTCTTTTCTTATCGCTGGATGTAATCGCAAAATTGAATGAATGAAAAAGAATGGTTGCACAAAAAAAAAAAAGCAACAACAAACTCAACACAGAGGCGTCAGTGAAGAAGGTGATGGCTATGAGTTATCTTGATAGTCGAATAGATAATTCATAATCAAATATTAGTTATCTTGATAATATGAATTATCAATATGAGTTATCTTAATAATCAAATAGATATCTATAATCAAATATGAATTATCTTGATAATAAGAGTTATCGATGTGAGTTATCTTGATAATCGAATAAATATATATGATCAAATATGAGTTATCTTGATAATAAGAATAGCGCTTTAATTACCTGGGTAATGTATTTATCCACATACAGATAACAAAGCTATCACTTACTTTTTCATTATCTAGTTATCTGGAAACCCAATACTTTTTTTGAGATATGGGATTTTGGGTTCAGGGTTTAGGGTTTAGGGTTTAGGTTTTTGTCTTGAGTGTTTAGGAGTTATGACTTAGGGTTTAGGGTTTAGCGTTTCCAGACATTTTTCAAATATGAATTATCTTGATAATAAAAGTTATCGCTGTGAGTTATCTTGATAATCAAATAAATATCTATGATCAAATATGAGTTATCTTGATAATAAGAATAACGCTCCAATTATCTGGGTAATGTAGTTATTCACATACATATAACAAAGTTATCACTTACTTTTCATTATATAGTTATCTGTAAACCCGATATTTTTTCTGAGAAATGGAGTTTTGGGTTCATGGTTTAGGGTTTATGGTTTAGTTTTGAATGTTTATGAATTATGACATAGTGTTTAGGGTTTAGGGTTAGCATTTCCATACATTTTTCCAATTCAACAATTGTTTCTATTATTGTTTCAAGTTAAACGAGAGGGAAAACGACGTATTTCCACCTCAAGTTTGTGATATAGGTGTAGATCCACCCGAAATTTGGACCTCGACACATATCTCCATAATTCGAAAGTTTCAGTCGTATTTCCCCCTCATTTGAAACATTGAAACCTATTTACACACAAGTCTTAGATTTAATGGTTTACGACTTAAATCAGACAAAAAACCACGTAAACCGGTCGCATTAAAGGAATTTAAAACAACCCGAACTGAATCCGACCCATAAACCTAACCCGTAACTCCTCTTCTTTAAACTTCATATCCGTTCTTTCTCTCCACCATCGACAAAACTCTGCCTGGGCTCGTTTCATTTTGATGAAGAAATCAATCACCTTATCTCTCTCTCTCTCTCACACACACACACACACACATACCGACGGCACAAATAAATCTGCAAATTCTTATGGTTTCATCAAGCTCACAATAGACCCAATTCGGTGGTGGAATCAGTGTTTCTCCTCAACTCCCACACCAATCTCGTTCCCTTCGAGGAATCCAAGTGGACCCACCACCCGCTCCACGTTCACGTCGACCACTGTGGTGACATTTATGCATGGGGTTCTCAGGACATGAAGTGTGTCGGGATGCAGTACCTTGAGGCCATACGCAAGCTCCAAGCTTCTGGGTTCCGCCATTTAAGCTGCTCCGTTGACCCGAGCTCCATGACTCCGTTCGCCGATCCAGATCCGTAAGCGAAACTCTGCGTTAACCGCCGGACCAGCTCCGCCGGAAATCAACGAATTGAGCTAACGCCAAAACAGATGCGCTTTAGCGACGGAGAAGTTACTGATGTTTTAATTTGTGTTGATTTTTTAGCTTGGACGAATCAAAAACCTCAGGAATTATTCAAAGAAGAAGCTCAGATAGCAGCTTCAATGGCGGATTCAACAATCGCCAAACTCGAAGATTTTCTCGGCTATGTTCTTGTAACATGGTCTTAAAAGGGGAGGAAGAAAAAGAAGTGTCGGGTCATAAAACCTTTGTTTCCTTATGATTATCAAAGAAGAAGCTCATATTGCTGCAATGGCAGATTTAATTTCTAGTTTTGTTATTGATTGGTGTATCAATTGTAATTACAAAGGTTTCTATGCAATATGAAAAGATTTCATCGTCGATGTTCTTGGAACATGGTCCTAGAGCTTGACTTGTATTTCCTCTCTAAATTCACTCAAAAATTCATCTAATGACAACCCAAATCAAAATCCTAGCTTCACGAACTTTGGATCTCTGACCCAGAATCAATCGAGCGCAGGGAATTGAAGGAGTGCCTCACTGCCTCTTGTTTTAAACGGCTGGAGTTTTCAGCTCAGAAGCTGCGGCGGCAGAATCTTGGGTATGGGCGATTGAAAAGGCGGCATCGAACCGGTGGTCGCGACATATTTCCGCCTCAAGTCACTCTTGGCTACGACGACGTTGCTCGAACCGCCCCGCGTTAGTGATGCCCCATCTTGAGAATCGGATCTTGTTGTGTCCTCTTGGGTTCAGATTTGGAAATAGAGATGACGCCGGAGAAACGGAGGTCGGAGAAAAGTGAAGGAAGTAGACATTGCCGGAGAAACCGAGGTCGGAAGAAAGTGAAGCTCGGTTCAACGGAGCAGATCCGATGGAGTTTGTAATTGGGTTGAAATTGGGTTTAGTTTTGGTTTATTTGGTTAAAG
This sequence comes from Eutrema yunnanense, assembly GCA_002933935.1. NCBI lineage: Eukaryota > Viridiplantae > Streptophyta > Magnoliopsida > Brassicales > Brassicaceae > Eutrema > Eutrema yunnanense. The sequence goes on from PKML01040694.1 coordinate 39,023, forward strand.
TTATATTAGTATACAGTAAACCAAGATTATTTGTGGTTTGTGCGCAATTTGGTTTGAAACTTTCATTTCGTGGATAAATAAGTTTTGAACTTTCATTCGGTGGGGAAATATGTTTCGAACTTTTATTTCGTGGGGATTGACGTCGAGGTCCAAACTTCGGGTGAATCTACACCTATATCATAAACTTGAGGTGAAAATACGTCGTTTTCCCTACACGAGATAACAAAGTTATCTGTAAAGCCGATACTTTTTCGATATATGGGGTTTTGGGTTCATGGTTTAGGGTTGAAGGTTTATGATTTAGGAAAATATATCAGAATATATGGCTAATGTAGTTATCTAGATATAGATAACAAAGTTAGTTGAATATTTTTCAATGAAGATCACATGGGATGTAGTGAGAAGTCAAAATTTTCTCATTACAGGCGAAGTTTGGAAAGTTAATGTAAATAAACCTTTTAAACATAATATTTCACAATCAAAATGTCATACAAACGATTACATTGTCATTGCAGCAAATACAATAACTTGTTAGAAGATAATCAAGTTTTCCAGATAAGGGGATAACTACTTAAAGGCAGTAGGTGGGTTCATATATTTTTAAAAAAATTATCCACATAATTTATTAAATATTATAAGTGAAAATTACTCAGAATAACATGAATCTTTTATGTAATTACTAGATTAACACCCTCGGAACTGAGTTGACTAGAATAACACAACTCTTTTGTCAAAAGACAAAACACCCCTATTTGAGTTACTTATACACAGAAATGCCATTTTGATTTATTTTTCTCAAAAAAAAAAAAAAAACTGCACGGTTTTGAATTCAAAACATTTTTGTCTTTCTAAAACATTTTCACTTCCCTCGTAACGTAAAAAACTGTTTTCATATTCCTTTCCCACACGAGTCCGTCGCCGTCGTCCTCCTCTCTTCTTCTTAAGCCTCGCCGTCGTCCTCCTCGCCGTTGTCCGCTACTCGTTTGCTATTTTCTGTTCTTCAGCCTCGCCGTCGTCCTCCTCTCTTCTTCTT
>PKML01040716.1:0-41490 GCA_002933935.1 Eutrema yunnanense
ATGTAATGGATTCGTCGTAAAATCGATGTAAATTTACATCGATTTTACGACGAATAATATACGACGATTTCTAGGCCTCCTTAAATTTACGACCAATTTACGACGATTTCCGATTAACGACGATCATATTACGACGAATTGTTATTCGTCGCTAATCCGTCGTAAATCATGTTTTACGACCGATTTACGACGATTATCTTAGTTGTAAAACGGCAGTTTTCTTGTAGTGTTCTGCTCAACATGCTCTCCATAAATTCCTTTCTTTTCTCTTTCAGCTCCGAAGTAAGAAGAACTCGAGCCTTAGAGAATGGTTTCAAAGTTCCTTTGCACCTCACCTTGTACTCAATCGAATCCCCATCACACTTCTGGCGGATTAAAGTCATAGAAGCAGCATCCTTCACTCCTTTGCTTTTCGCCTTCTTCTTTCCGTTAGACGTTTTGACGTCTTTCTTGGTGATGATAGAAGGACTACGTAGAACGTCTGTGACAATTGGTTTGTCAGGAGGCACTTCCAAAAGATCAATTACCAACGTCTCATCTGTGACAACATCGATGCAAGAGACACGTGTGGGAGTTCCTCTATGGGTGTGTCCATAATGGCACCAACCGTAGCCATGAACGGTCTTCCAAGAATCAATTGTGTACGAGATTGTGCACTCATCTCCACAACATGAAAATCAGCAGGAACCAGACAGTCTCCTACTTTAACCAACAAGTCAGGGATTGTACCATATGGAAGTGAGGTTGAAAAATTCGCGAATGTGATAGATGACATGGGCGGTCGAATATCAGCTCCTAATCTCTCTGCAATTGCCCTTGACATGACATTGACGCTAGCCCATGAGTCAACGAGAGACTCTTTGAATGCAACTCCAGAGATGGAGCATGGAACGGAGAATATGCATGGGTCTTCTCTCTTGGTCAACTGCCTCAGCGGTAGTGACTTGCTTCTTGCCTTGATGAAGAGTACTTCGATCTCTTCCAGAGTTTCTCTGCAATCTTTGAAGTGACTGAGCAGAGGCCAGCCCTCTAGAGCTTCTTCAAAAGTGAACGAGTTGGGTATCCTTCGTACCATCTTCTCAAAGCCACGCAGCTGCTTTGGAGTGATGGGGGCTCGGAGGTGTTGAGGAATAGGATTCAACTTCTTGGGCTTGCGAAGTCTGTCAACACTCATACGCGGCTCCTTCGCAGTATCTGGGTGGTGTGGGTGGGCATTGATACCTTTGATCTTGAAATCCATCTCCATCAATGTGGTTAACAAATTCCACACCATCTTTTCCAGCAAAACGAACAGCCTTTTGTTGCTTGTCCATTAACCAATCTAACTTAGCATTCACCTCAGCAATTTGACTGCAATCCAAGTTTTCAGCTTGCTTCTTGCGCTCCATGTCTGCATTCTTGGTACTATTGCTAGAAACCAAGTTCTCAATAAGCACATAGGCATCGTCGGGATATCTCGTGTAGAAATTTCCATTGCTCGCAGCATCTAGAGCCATCTGATACCTCCAATTGATTCCTCTGTAGAATGTACCCAGCAGCTGAACCTGAGTGAAACCATGGTGCGGGCAATCTCTCTGATATGACTTGAAGCGAATCCAAGCAGCCTTGAATGCCTCAGTCGGTCCTTGAGAAAACTGAGAAATCTTGTTCCTGAGATCCTCGGATCGTGCATCATCATAGAAGTTGTTCAGGAAGGCAGTCTTAGTCTCTTCCTAAGTAGTAAGTGATCCAGGAGGTAACTGCTTCAGCAAGTAAGTTGCATCTCCACCAACAGAGTATGGGAAGAGCTTGCAGAAAAGGTAGTCATAGGAGACTCCATTGCTCTTGATGCTTGTAACCAGATCCTCAAACTTCTCAATGTGATCCATTGGGTGTTCATGATGAAAACCATGAAAAAATGCTGACCCACAAGAGTGAAGTATGCAGGTTTCAGTTCAAAGTCATTCCTCTGAAAAGGCGGAGGACGAATCGCTGACCGATTGGCATAAAATTGATCAGGCCTATTGTATTCGCCAATCGTTCTACAGCGAGCAACCACAGCATTCCCTGCGTTCGCGTTCCCAGCGATATGCCCAGCGACAACAGGAGCAGGTGGAATGATGTTCCCCTCTCCATCCAGACGTTGTTCTCTCTCGTTTCACAACTGACCCTCTTGGTCTCTCAAAGTTCCAGCAGCATCCTGAATCAGAATCATCGTGTTGTTTATCTCTGCTGGCTTCTTTGCCTTCCTGTTTGCACGTTCCAAATTCACACCTGAAACACACTAAGCAAGGCACGTAAGTAACAAAAAAAAACACACGTTGAGTATCGATCGACACTGATGGTGTCGATCGATATCAACAAAAAGAAAACGACGAGTATCGATCGATACCAGGTAGTATCGATCGATACCGACGAGCTTAGTCGAAATTCTCATACTAAAATTTAATGGCGAATTGAGTCCCCGACAACGGCGGCAAATTTTATATGCTCAAATAAATACCCTATTTAGATACTAAAGCAGTAGTTATAGTATAGCTAGGGGTTGAACACAAGGACTCACAGAAACACACAATAGATTATATAGAAGAGAATTAAGCTAAACGATTAGATGTAATTGAAAGCAAAACGTAAATTAAAAGAGTTGTAATTCGATGGAGGAAAATATAGATTCATGTTATTTCTCAGGAAATCAATGAATGCAGATAAACTAATTAACAGGATTCGGATTTAGCACGGTTCTTGAACTCAAATCACTAAGCTATAATTAACCAATTGTCGTTGCGAGAATTATCTAAATCTAAACCTCAGAATCCCAAATCTCTTTGCAAATTCCTAAGAATAAATCAGCTTTAAAGTTCAGGTTTGATATGTTCACAAATCAATTAAACCAAATCTCTTTGCGAATAATCAATTTGCTCACCTAAGGTTCTATCAGGTAATTAATCGCACTGTCGTGCCTAATCAATTATCCTAAGATCTATGTTCCAGATCCGTCAACCTAGAATTAGCTTTGAACACAACCTAAGGCGAAGAACTAATTCAGATGGTGAATCCTAATAAACTAATCAACCTAGCATTCAGAGAAAACCCTTATGAGAACCCTGAACCTAAAGTGGGTCTACTCAGACATGGAGATTGAAAACAACATGATTGAATAGATCATCAAAGAAATCAATAAAAACAGGAGTTCAGAGTTGTCTCTCCAAACACCAAAGTAGATCAAGAGTAGAATAAAGCATAGCCATAAAAGTGGCTGAAAAACCTAATTATAAAGCTAAAACACGAATTGTGATCTTCTTGTAAATATTAAAGTCTCCTGGGGCAAATCTGCAATTCTTCAACTCTTGGAAAAGTCGCGGGTCGTGTCTGCTGCGATGGGTATCGATCGATACTAGGCAGTATCGATCAATACTGATTCTTCATTAAACTCCCTTAGAGCAATCTTGCATGAAGCCAAATAACCTATCGACGAACTCCCGATCCGGATTAGAATATCGTTTAATAAATCACTAGACAACGTCTGAAGGGTAAATTGATTTTCCATAGAATTTTTTTGGGGACCTTTGGGGTAGTTTTTTTGGCCGAGAGAACATGTGGAAAAGGTAAGGAAAAGCTTATAGGGGAAGGAAAGTTGTGAAGAATATCTGGTTTACACGAACACAGGTGTCCGTTGGAGAAGATGACTTATGGTTTTGACATGACCATTGAGCAACCCATAAAGTGGGTTTTAATTGAACAAGACATCTTAAAAAAAAAAATTAGGAAAAAATCAATAAAAACCACCCTTCGACGTAACCATTGAGCAAAGATTGATCGACAGTTATTATTCAATGAGCTCTTATTACATTATTAAAAGGGAAAGAAAAATATAATACTTATCACAATATTCGATTTTAATGGACTCTTAATTGGAGCACCCAAAATCGAGTTTATTACACTATGCAATTACACAGACGACCCCTTAAACACCTGCCTATTACGGCCTAACATCACATAAGTAACCACGCTTTACTAGCCACATAATTATATCTACTAATGAATGGGGTACTATCCACGTTCAACTATCCACACACAACTATCCAAACATTGGCGTCCCCTCAAACAACAGTCTATTACAGCCTAACATCACATAAGTAACCACAGTTTACTAGCCACATAATGAGTAGCCACTGCAACATCTGTAAAAACACTGTTTCCCCATAATCCACAGTAAAATTGTAACAACAATAGGGTTAAAAAAAAAAGGGATAGTACCCACCTATCAATCGATATTGGGTTTTGTGTGCCATACCTAACCATCCATGTACAACCATCAACCATATGTAAGTTCTAAAGTCGCTACTGAAAATAATTTTGCTAACAAATCGTAGAGGAGAACTGACCATCAAAGATTATAGATGCTTAAGCAGTTGGACAAAAGATGGTGGATAATTAGGTAACAAAAGAACAACATGACCGTAGATAGTACAAAAACGCAGCCGCCAATATACAAACATAGATAAAAAGAGATAGATCCGAATGAGAGGGCCTAAGTAGAGACTGAAGGAACGTAAAGCGGTACAACTAATTCCTGGTAAATCCCCATGGCATACTGCTTTCTGAATGCATCCACTATATCATCAGTTATTCCAGCCATACCCGGATGAGGGTCCCCGTGGGCATGCAATTCTAGGAACTTAAGTGCCACCGGACCGCAATCACCAGTTCTAATATTTTCGTAGAGGCCTAGAACGCGTTCACAAGTGAAGGGTTTGAGACCATATCGTGAGTATTAAAAAAATTTTGCTAACTTATAACTAGTTTTTGTGCTTGTATGAAGATGTTTGTGTTAATTTATGTTTCATCAAATTGTTCTTAAATCTTCAGACATGTGTATTGCTGCCAATATTTATAGATAATCACCAAATGGGAGACATGCACGTTTTAGGAAGGTTATCCTAAATGTATAGGACGGTTTCATAAATGTATAAATGGACACAAATGTTCTCATTTATACGTTTTAGGAATGATTTTTTGAAAAATATATGATGGATTCATAAATTTGAGTTGTATAAATGGACAAAAAATTCTCATTTATATATTTTAGGAAGGTCTTCCTAAATGTGTAGGACGTTTTCCTAAATTTGAGTTGATGTATAAATTGACACAAAAGTTTCCATTTATATGTTTTAGGAAAGCATTCCTAAATTTGTAAACCGGTTTCCTAAATTTGAGTAGTATAAATGAACACAAAAGTTCTCATTTATACATATATGTTTTAGGAAGATCTTTCTAGTACGACGGATTCCTAAATTTTTACAAATAATTGAATTAGCATATTTTTTGTTGGTGGAACCCAGAATAACCAAACTCTCATTGAGTATCTACTATCTAGTTCCAATAAACACATAACCATGACCAAAACCAAATCTTAATCGTGCTTAGGATGACTGTTTAGAGGGATTTCTTGATAAACCATTCCCCAATGCTGAGAACTGAAGCTCCAAGCCATGAAGACATGACTAGTGCTTAGGATTACCGATGAGATGCATTTTCTTGATAAACCATTCCCCAATTCTGAGAACTGAAGCTCCAAGCCATGAAGACATGAATACACCAACGAGAAAGATGAACGTACGTGATGGATGTCACAAATCCAAGACCTGCAAATTTTGACAGAGGAAGCAAGTCTTGTTCTAAATTTCACGTGACATTCATTATAATATATAGTAGCTTATCAGAAACGAAATGAAAAACCAACTGAACTATTATGGATTTATATAGGTGTATCTACAGCATAAATACCCAACATACCAGCCATATAACAACAAGGACAATCGATTCATCACCAACTCGGGCCTCATCACTCTCATAGAAGCCACACCAACACTACTTTTTGCGGTTCCGTAAGCAGCTTCCGTACCTATCCATCCAATGCCAATTCACTGATTTAACATCATGTCCAAAAGAACAATCCTTATTGGATCCCACAAGATCCCATAGTTTATAAATTGAGTGATCTTGTTCATCTTCAATAAAGCAGACAATGGGTTCCAAATTTCGAGGAATACAAAAAAAAACTGAATCTCATCTCAGATTTACAGCCAAATAGGAATTGACTAAACTACAATACAATGTTGATTGAAAAGCATTGCTCAATAAAATATTCCAAGGTCAAATGCAAACCATATTCCATTGTTTATGGATATAGATTGAACCTAAAAGACTTATTTTTCAATTAATAGGCAAGTGATCTCCACAGCTATATATGCGCAAGTAGCATATATCTAGCGTAGTTCATGACCCAGTTCTTAAGCAATTATACAATCTCAGACATTTTTCACAGAATTCAGAAGACGAAGAGGATAAGGAAAAAGGACGATTGAGAAGAAAAGAGAAAAAAGCGAGATGTCACCTCCCATGTTGAAGCGGCGGTGCTGATGGAGCTGTTTTGGCGACGATGGTGGTGACGGAGTTACTTTGTTAGAAAATTGGTTAGTTGAATAAGTCTTTGTCTTATTGTTTCTGAGTCAAATAATTCATGGTCTTTAGGAAGTTTGTTGAGCAAACTCACTCTGGGTTAGTTCCTATGTCTGTGCTATTTCAGTTGGTGATGTAAGGCTATATATACCCACGATTATTCATTCAATAAAGTATCATTTTCAGCTCATTTGTGTGTTATCAAAGTGACTCACTTTCACATTTGGTATCAGAGCGAGACGAGGGACAAACCTGGTGTGAGAAAGTGAAACGAAATGGCCAAGTCAGAGAAATTTTTCCAAGGTTTGATGGGTATTACGACTACTGGGCAATGAAGATGGAGAACTTTCTCAAGAGTATGGAGATATGGAGTCTGGTGGATGAGGGGATTCCCGCAATGAGTATCGGGACAACACCAGCCAGTGAAGCTCAAAGGAAAGTGGTAGAAGAAGCCAAACTCAAGGATCTGAAAGTCAAGAATTTTCTGTTTCAAGCCATTGACAGAGAAATTCTAGAAACAATTCTTGACAAAGGCACATCAAAAGCGATTTGGGAGTCTATGAGAAAGAAGTATCAAAGGTCCACAAAGGTGAAGAGAGCACAACTCCAAGCTCTGAGAAGAGAGTTTGAGTTACTCACCATGAAGGAAAGAGAAAAGGTGGACATTTTCGTGGGCAGAACTTTGACAGTGGTGAACAAGATGAAAACAAATGGTGACAACATGGAGCAAAGTACAATTGTCAGTAAGATACTCAGATCTTTGACAACCAAGTTTAACTATGTTGTCTGCTCTATCGAATAGTCAAATGATTTGAGTACCTTACATGGGAGTTTGTTGGTTCATGAAGAAAGAATGCACGAACATCAAGAAGAAGAGCATGTACTGAAGGTGTCTCAAGATGAGAGACCAATCAGAGGAAGGGGCCGAGGTAGTTTCCGAAGAGGTCGTGGCAGAGGAAGAGGAAGGACTACTGCATCATACAAAGCACTTATTAAATGTTTCAAGTGTCACAACTTGGAACATTTTCAGTATGAATGTCCAGAATGGGAGAAGAAAGCTAACTTTACTGAATTAGAAGAGAAGGATGAACTGCTGTTGATGGCTTATGCCAAGCTAAAAAAATGCCAAATAGAAAAGAGGTGTGGTTTCTTGATTCAGGGTGCATCAATCATATGACAAGAACCAAGGAGTGGTTTTGTAATCTAGAGGGAGATTTCCACAGAACCGTGAAGCTTGGAAATGATGCAAGGATGGTTGTAGTTGCAAAAGTAAGCATAAGAGTGCAAATTAATGGCATCACTCAAGTGATTTATGATGTTTATTATGTCCCTGAACTCAGAAACAACTTGTTGAGCATATGACAACTTCAAGAAAAAAGGTTAGCTATCCTAATCCAGAATGGAACCTGCAAAGTGTTTCATTCTAGTAGAGGAGTGATCATGGAGTCTGATATGAGTGGAAACATGATGTTCTATATCCTAGCATCTAAACCACATAAGGATTCAATGTGTCTACTTGCAGAGGAAGTAGTGGAGAAAAAAGCTCACATGTGGCACTGTCAATTTGGGCACTTAAATAATGATGGACTAAGAATGCTAGCTCACAGGGAGATGGTGGTGGGTATACCTAATATGAAGCCCACAAAGGAGTTATGCACGACATGTCTAACTGGAAAGCAACATAGAGAGTTGATGCCAAAGAAGAGTTCATGGAGGGCATTGAATAACCTTCAGCTAGTACACTCAGACATATGTGGCCCTTTCACACCAACTTCACACAGTAACAAGCGGTACATTTTAAGCTTTATTGATGATTTCACGAGAAAAACCTAGGTTTATTTCACTACAAGAAAACAACGGATTTGCGATGGCCAAATCTGTAGCAAATCCGTCGCAAATCAGTCATAGCAACGGAATTGTGACGACCCCTTTTCCGTCGCAAATCAATTTTCCTCGCAAATCCGTCGCAAATTTGCGACGAACAATATTCCATCGCAAATTTGCATCGGAAAATATCCGTCGCAAATTTGCGAGGGAATATTTTCCGTTGCAAATTTGCGACGCTTTTGCGAGTGCACGTATCGTCGCACATTTGCGAGGACTTGATACTAACGCGAAAGTCGTCGCAATATTTGCGATGGATTTGCGAGAGATTTGTTTCCGGTTGTCGCAATTCCCACACAAATTTGCGATAGATTTGCGATGGCATTGTTTCTCGCTATCGCAAATCCATCGCAAATTTGCGATGGATTTGCGACTGCATTGTTTCTTATCGTCGCAAAGCCATTGCAAAATTGCAATGGATTTGCGAGGAAAGTTGAATTTTTTAATTAAAAATTATTAAAAATTTAATTAAAAAATTAAATAATAATTTAATTAATTTACTTTTAAAATTATAAAACATATTTAATTTAATTTATTTTTTATTCAAAAAAGTACATAATTTTTTTTACAATAAAACATAAAAAAAAACAAAAACAAATTAAAATATTTACAACGGACCGGTTCCGGGACTAGTTCCGGTTCCGGGACTGGTTCCGGTTCCCGGACCGGATCCCGAAGGGTTACGTCTTTGGCGAAGACTCGGCCGCATGAACAACAGAAGTCGCGAAATTCGTCTGAGTAACAGGAGGAGTACATGTGGAACCCATCGAAAGAAATCGAGGGTAGTCGTTACCTCGAAATCCCGACATCTAAAAAAAAAAAAATTTAATTCAATATAATTATATTATAATTTACAAAATACAAAAAAAAAATTCAAATTTATACTAAGCATTTTACAAAATTATCTATATATTACAAAAATCCAAATTTACAACTTAAAAAAAAATTACAATCAAACTAATCATTTTATATAATTTATTATATAAAATCATACTAATCATGTAATTGTCTAATCTAAATTCATCCTAATTGAAATACAAATCTAACAACCNTAACAATCTAAAATCATCCTAATTGATATCCAAATCTAACAAATCTAAAAACAATTTCACAAATCTAACATCCTAATTGATATACAAATCTAACAACCTAAACTAACAACCTAATTTTTTTTTTTTAGATAACAACCTATTTTACAAAGTAAAAATCGTTAAAAAAAAAACCAATTTTTACCTTCCCCGAGGAAGAGGAGGTCGCCGGAGAGAGAGGAGGTCGAGAGCGAGGAGGTCGCCGGAGGGAGAGGAGGGCTCGCCGGCGGAGCAGGAGAAGGAAGGAGATCGCGGAAGAAGGGAGGAGGTCGCGGAAGAGAGAAGAGGTCGCGGAGGAGAGAGGAAGGGAAGAGGGAGGGCTCGCCGGAGGAGGAGGAGTCGATGGGGTCGCCGGAGATGCACAGTTCGGCGGAGGAGAAGATTCAATGGAGGAAGATTGAGGTGGGAGAAAGGAAGAAGAAGAGCAATAGTCGTGGTTTATAAACTAATAAGCGATGGATTTGCGATGGATCCGTCGCAAATCCATCGCAAAATGTGTGGCCCACTACCAACTCGCGGTTTAATTTTGTCCAAAATGTGATGAAAAAATTCAAAATTCGTACCAAATTTCAAAAAAAATTCATTTTGTAACGGATTCATCGCAAATCCATAGCAAATTTTGCAACGGATTTGCGATGGATCCTTGATTTGCGATGGATTTGCGACTGATCCATCGTAAATCCGTTGCAAATTCATGAGTTTTAGTTATTTAAGGTTTAGGGTTTAGGGTATACGTTTTATTATCGTAATGAATTTTACAGTTTATAATCTCATGGTTTATAATCTCATAAGAGTCATGACCATAAGCAATTTTTCTGAAAATATTCTGATTTTGATAGTACGACCAATGTTAAACATCTCTATATATTCATAAATAACATATACAGATATATGACGTTCATTTTATCATACGGAGTAATCTCCAAATATTTGGGGTTTATGAATGCACATCATCAAATAACTTTAGAAATCTGATTTTTGAGATTCACTTTTAAAACCGTTAGACACGTGTCACGTTTTTTTCCTTGCCGAAAATAAGGAATGAAATATTGCTACGGAATTGCTAGGCATCCGTCGCAAATCCATAGAAAATTTGCAACGGATTTGCGATGGATTTGCAACGGATCCATCGCAAATCCATAGCAAATTTTGCAACGGATTTGCGATGGATCCTTGATTTGCGATGGATTTGCTACGGATCCATCGCAAATCCGTTGCAAATTCATGTATTTTAGTTTTTAGGGTTTAGGGTATACGTTTTATCATTATAATGAAGTTTACGGTTTATAATCTCATGGTTTATAATCTCATAAGAGTCATGATCATAAGCAATTTTCCAAAAATATTCTGATTTTGATAGTACGACCAATGTTAAACATCTCTATATATTTATAAACAACATATACAGATATATGACGTTCATTTTATCATACAGAGACATCTCCAAATATTTGGGGTTTATGAATGCACATCATCAAATAACTTTAGAAATCTGATTTTTGAGATTCACTTTTAAAACCGTTAGACACGTGTCACATTTTTTTCCTTGCCGAAAATAAGGAATGAAATATTGCTACGGAATTGCTAGGGATACGTCACAAATCCATAGCAAATTTGCAACGGATTTGCGATGGCTCTTTATTTGCGATGGATATGCAACAGATCCATCGCAAATCTTGCAACGGATTTGCGATGGATCCTTGATTTGCGATGGATTTGCGACGGATCCATCGCAAATCCGTTGCAAATTCATGTATTTTAGTTTATAAGGTTTAGGGTTTAGGGTATACGTTTTATTATCATAATGAAGTTTACGTTTTATAATCTCATGGTTTATAATCTCATAAGAGTCATGATCATAAGCAATTTTCCAAAAATATTCTGATTTTGATAATACGACCAATGTTAAACATCTCTATATATTTATAAACAACATATACAGATATATGACGTTCATTTTATCATACGGAGACATCTCCAAATATTTGGGGTTTATAAATGCACATCATCAAATAACTTTAGAAATCTGATTTTTGAGATTCACTTTTAAAACCGTTAGACACGTGTCACGTTTTTTTCCTTGCCAAAAATAAGGAATGAAATATTGCTACGGAATTGCTAGGGATCCGTCGCAAATCCATAGCAAATTTGCAACGGATTTGCGATGGCTCTTCATTTGCGATGGATTTGCGACGGATCCATCGCAAATCCATAGCAAATTCATAGCAAATTCATGAGTTTTAGTTTTAAAGGTTTAGGGTTTAGGGTTTAGCGTATACGTTTTATTATCATAATGAAGTTTACGGTTTATAATATCATGGTTTATAATCTCATAAGAGTCATGATCATAAGCAATTTTTCCGAAAATGTTATGATTTTGATAGTACGACCAATGTTAAACTTCTCTATATATTCATAAACAATATATACCGATATATGACGTTCATTTTATCATACGGAGACATCTCCAAATATTTGGGGTTTATGAATGCACATCATCAAATAACTTTAGAAATCTGATTTTTGAGATCCGTCGCAAATCCATAGCAAATTAATGAGTTTTACGTTTTAGATTCTTCGCAAATCCCTCGCAAAAGTGTAACAAATTTGCGACGACAGATTATCCCTCGCAAATTTGCGAGGGATTTGCGACTATAGACAAGCTCTAGCAAATCCCTCGCATTTTCCTCGCAAATTTGCTACGAATTTGCGACTATAACGGTCCTTCGCAATTTCGTCGCAAATAGGTTGCAAAGGCGTCGTAATTTGCGACGACCCTTTTCCTGGCAAATTCGCGACGGATTTGCGAGGATGGTTAAAGCATTCGCAAATCTCTCGCAAAATACTCGCAAATCCGTCGCAAATTCCATTGCAAATCGATTGTTTTCTTGTAGTGTTTCTTGCATGAAAAATCAGAAGCATTCATTACCTTTAAGTACTTCAAAGCAAGTGTGGAGAAAGAGATAGGAGAGTACATAACATGTTTAAGAACGGATTGAGGTGGTGAGTTCAACTCAAGTGAGTTTGGAGAGTTATGCAAATCTCAAGGCATCAATAGGCAATTGACTGCAGCTTACACGCCTCAGCAGAACGGAGTGGCAGAGAGGAAAAACAGAACCATCATGAATGCGGTTCGATCTATGCTAAGTGAAAGACAAGTTTCAAAAACATTCTGGTCTGAAGCTACAAGGTGGAGTGTGCATGTTCAGAATCGAAGTCCAACAAATGCACTTGAAAATATGACTCTAGAAGAAGCATGGAGTGGCGAGAAACCAGTGGTAGAATACTTTTGAGTATTTGGGTGTATAGCACATTTTCACATACCGGATCAAAAGAGGAACAAGCTGGATGATAAGAGCAAGAAGTGTGTTCTATTAGGAGTTAGTGATGAGTCTAAAGCTTGGAGGCTATATTATCCAGTTTCAAAGAAAATTGTGGTTAGCAAGGATGTCATATTTGAAGAAGGAAAAAGCTGGGATTGGGGAAGATCTGATGAAGAAATAAAGGCAGATACATTAGAGTGGGAAGATGATAAAGACGATCAGAAGGAGAATACGACAATCACAGACGGCCAAGGTGGTGTGAACAATAATTTGAATCCATCTCCCGGTCCAAGTGAGGGCTCGAGTGAATTTGATAATAATATTGGTGATGGGAATCAGATTCAAGAGAGGAGTATACGTGAAAGAAGAGCACCATGATGGATGGCAGATTATATGACAGGGGACGGTCCATCTGAGGAAGAAGATGGCTCTATGCATGCGCTAATGATGATATTGATGGTAGCTGAGAATGATCCAATTTTGTTTGAAGAAGCAGTGAAGCAGAAAATATGGAGGGAAGCAATGATAAGTGAGATTGAATCAATTGAGAAGAATCAGACCTGGGAACTCACTACATTACCTAATGGTTTTAAACCAATTGGAGTCAAATAGGTGTACAAAACCAAGCTAAATAAAGATGGGGAAGTTGAGAAATACAAAGCAAGTCTAGTAGCCAAAGGATATGTACAAAGCTATGGCATAGACTACACTGAAGTATTTGCTCCAGTAGCAAGTCTAGTAGCCAAAGGATATGTACAAAGCTATGGCATAGACTACACTGAAGTATTTGCTCCAGTAGCAAGACTTGACACAATTCGAACCATTCTTGCAATGGCAGCACAATCAGATTGGGAGGTATTTCAGCTTGATGTAAAGAGTGCCTTTCTCCATGGAGAACTCGAAGAAGATGTATATGTCAAGCAGCCTAAAATATACATAAAGAAAGGAGAATAAGAGAAGGTTTATAAGCTGAAAAAGGCATTGTATGGCCTCAAACAAGCACCACATGCTTGGTACAGCAGGATTGAAGCTTACTTTATGAGAGAACAGTTCGAAAGATGTCCAAGTGAGCATACACTGTTCACAAAGTCAAAAGGAGGTAAACTCTTAATTGTCAGTCTTTATGTGGATGATTTAATCTTTACTGGAAACGACAGAAACATGTGTGATGAGTTTAAAAACTCGATGATACTGGAGTTGAGATGTCAGATTTGGGAAAGATGAAACACTTCATTGGAGTAGACGTGAAGCAGTGCAATGATGGAATTTTCATTTGTCAAAGAAGATATGCAAGAGAAGTACTAGCAATGTTCGGTATGGATGAGAGCAACTCTGTGAAGAATCTAATTGTACCAGGTACAAATCCACAGAAATACGAATGTGGAGCTAAAGTTGATGAAACTCTGTTCAAGCAAATGGTGGGCAGTCTCATGTATCTCACGGTGACTAGACCATACTTCATGTATGGAGTGTGCTTGATCAGAAGGTTTATGGCAAGTCCTAGAGAGTCTCATTGGCTTGCAGCAAAGAGAATCTTAAGGTATATACGAGGTACGACGGATCTGGGAGTGTTTTACAAGAAAGGTGAAAGCAACTTGAAGCTTATGGCTTATACCGACAGTGACGATGCTGGTGATTTAGATGATCGAAGGAGTACTTATGGTTTTGCGTTCATGATGGCGTAATGAGCTATTTCATGGGCGTCAAAGAAGAAATTGGTTGTTGCTCTCTCAACAACCGAAGCAGAATATATTATTGCAGCTTCATGTGTGTGTCAGTGTGTCTGGCTCCGGAGAGTGCTGGAAAGGATTGGGTGTGAAGAGAATACAGAATCAGTAATCATGTGTGGTAATAGCTCTACTATACAGTTGTCTAAACATCCGGTGTTTCATGGAAAAAGTAAGCATATTGAGATGAGGTTTCATTATCTCAGAAACTTAGTGAATGGTGGAGTGGTTAGATTGAGTTATTGTTCAACAGAGAATCAGGTTGCAGACATCTTCACAAAACCATTAAAGTTGGCACAGTTTGAGAAGCTTTGTGGAATGCTTGGAGTTGTTGATATTTTTGAGGTAAGCTAAATTCAGGATGATTGAGCTTAAGGGAGGGATTGTTAGAAAATTGGTTCGTTGAATAAGTCTTTGTCTTATTATTTTTTAGTCAAATAAGGCATGGTCTTTAAGAAGTTTGTTGAGCAAACCCAGTATGGGTTAGTTCCTATGTTTGTGTTGTTTCAGTTGGTGATGTAAAGCTATGTATAACCATGATTATTCATTCAATAAAGTATTCCTTTCAGCTCATTTGTGTGTTATCAAAGTGAGTCACTTTCACATACTTCGACCATAACGACGATCGCGATGAAGAAAGGTATCAATGAAATTAATGTTATTTTTTCAATTTTAATGTAGTTTTATTAAGTTCCTTGGTTTGTAAAAATGAGGGTACAATTGTCTTTGTACTCAACTAAAAAATGCTACATATAACATTTTTCACAATTGGTACTAGATTTGTCGCATAAACTTAATTTGGTGTTATGTTAGGGTATTTCTCTATATATTTCGAAGTTCGAAAAATCATATTTCAAATTTAAATTTATAACAAAATTATAGTTAGCAAATTAAAATTTACAACAAAAGTCAAAATTTTGTTCACGTTTCACCTACAAATAATATCATTAGAACTTCGAGAATATTTTATGATTCAAAATTTTAACAACACCTTAATAAAAATAAAATTAAAGTTATTTCCAAAAATGTTTCCCAATTAATAACATAAATAATAATGAAACACTTTGTGAAAACCTGACAATCATCCACCATTGCTCCTTTAGATATCTTTTTTTTTTGTTTTTGATAAAGCATTGCTACTTTAGATATTCTGGACTGTATCTACTCTTCATGTGCATTTTGCAGAAAATAAAGGTTTGTAGCATGAGTAGAGATGTAAATATGGGCTCAAACTCACAGGGTTAGCCCGACCCTATATAAAAAATTAAGCCATAAACCCTGTATTTTATAATAGGGCTAAACAGAGCTGAATTTACAAGGTTAAGTTTTTTACAGGGCTAAGTTTTTAACCCAATAATTTTTAATAAAAACCTAAACAACACCAAAATCAAATGTGTAAACCAAAATCATTTTTTCGGCCAAAAACGTGATTTCACATTTTCCCGCCAAAACGTGATTCGAAGTTTTCTCGCCAAAATCATGATTTTGCATTTTCCCGCCAAAAACGTAAAATTCCGCTTTCCCGCCAAAAAACGTAAAATCCCGTTTTTTCGCCAAAAACGTAAAATCCCGTTTTTTCGCCAAAAACGTAAAATTCCGTTTTCTCGCAAAAATACATAAAATCTCTTTTCCCGTCAAAAACGTAAAATCCTGTTTTCCCGCCAAAAACGTAAAATTCGGTTTTCCCGCCAAAAAGTGAAATTATGTTTCCCACCAAATACGTTAAATTTTGTTTTCCCGTCAAAACATTAAATCTTGTTTTTCCGTCAAAAACGTAAAATCTTATTTTCTGCCAAAAATATAAAAACTCGTTTTCCGTAAAAAAAACGCAAACTCTCGTTTTTCATTGAAACACAAAATTTGCATTTTTCTCGTTTTTCCTTTTAAATTGTGATTTTGTATTTTCCGCCAAAAACGTAAAATTCGGTTTTCCGCCTGAAACGTAAAATCATGTTTTTCTTTTAAAAACGTAAAATCACGTTTTTCCGTTGAAAACACAAAATTTTAGTTTTTCGTTAAAAAGTAAATTAATATAATATGCTTGTTTTTTAAAAAAGAGAAAAAAATATTTCAGGGCTAGGCTAACCCTGGTTTAACCCATTTTATATAAATTACAATGTTAAAAAAAGGTCAGGACTAACACATGGTTGGATTTATAACATTTAGAACTGAACTGGGCTGAAACCCTTTATTTAACATCCCTAAACATGAGTCTATCCAGTGTCACCAAAGCACGACATCACATTGATGGATTTGGAGTAGTATGTAATAAACATAGTAGTTATACAATAGTTGTAGAGAAACTTCATGAAACTTTTAAACCAAAAAAAAAAAAAAATCATGAAACTTCTAATTCTGTAACATCCCTATCCTGGGCCTCATAAGAAACCGGGGGATTCGGGCATGTTAGGTTGGCAGACTAACCCGTGTGGGTATAGTCGCCTGGTTTGGGTCCAATGGTGAGCACACAGGATCGCCAGGAAAACGCCCAGGTAACAACAACAATATAGACTTAGTCGATCCTCGCTAACCTGTACGGAACAAAGGGAAGAGGAGGAGTGAGTAATGGGGATTACTCAGTGAGGATGAACCTTAGGGAGGCTCACTGTTCACTTCCAGACAATTACGCGAGATACTATTATGAAAGTCTAATCCTAAAACAGCACAAACAATATGGGTAACTTCAAAGATTAATCCTAACAGAAGGGTCCGAAGACGCCGAGAGTCCGTCCCACTCTCACGACGCTGAGAACCGATGCCAAAGTACACGACACCACCGGATGACCCATCACACAGAAGGTTCCGCATGCCAAGGTATGTACTCCACCAGTCCCATCAAAGAAATTGGTTCCAATGCCAAGGTATACACTCCACCGAACCATCACACAGAAGGTCCCAATGCCAAAGCGTACGACCCCACCAGTTCCAGCAAACAATATGGTTCTGGCCAAGGCATACACTCCACCAGAACAATCACAACAGAAGGTTCCAATGCCAAAGTATACACCACACCAGTCCCAACTAACAATATGACTTCACACAATCCCGGTTTACAATCTCAACATTCTCATCAGCTAAGTTCAAGACTCAAAACAGGACTCAACCAAGTTGTAACAATGGGGATCTTAATTCATATCAAACAATTTACCATATTATTAAAGTCCATCAATAATTAGTCCATATTCAAGTAACTTATTCATCAAGCAACAATCATTCATCAACAAACCCTAGAAGCAGATCTAACATAACCTAATAACAGATCTAATAGTATATGGTGGAATATAGATAATATAGTCAATTGGCAATCAACAAAAAACACTAAACAGATCAATTAGCTTGCTTAGTGGAAAGCTAGGTTTAAAAGAAGACTTGATCAAAAACAGTAAATCGAGATCTTGAATGAAAGAGAAGGGCATCTAGTCCTCACTTTGGCATAGGAGGAGGCGATGGAAGAAAGGAGAAAGATGGAAGAGGAGTTTTGTCATCCGAACTCGAGGAGGAGGAGCTCGACGGAGGAGATGGTGGCGGCGTCGTCGTCGCGGCGAGAAGAGAGAGAGAGGAGGTGGCCGCGGGTGAGAGAGAGAGAAAAGAGAAGAGAAGGTGGCTAGGGTTTTTCTAAAGAGATTAGACAAGTATTTATAGGGAATTACTTGCCCAAAAAGAAAAAGGAAAGATAAAATAAAAGGAAGATTTGAGCTTATCTAAAAAGGAAAAGAGATATTTTAGTTGAGAATAGAATAAAAAGGAAATCTCTGCTGGAATATTCCGGAAGGATAATTAAATCAACTTAAACCGAAATTTTGAAAGGAAATATACCGAACCGCGGGTCGGGATGTTACAATCTCCCCCTGTTGCAGAGGATTCGACCCCGAATCCTAGGGAGAAGACCGTTGAACGAAGTGAAAGACAAAATTTCGGAAGAGAAGAAAAATCGAAAATGAGTCGAACACCAAGGTTGAAGTACCAATGCCGAATTGTTGAGGTTGAATCACCATGGTCGGATATTCCAAACTCGGAGGGAGGTTAAGGTTAGGAACGTAGAGTGGTCGGTAGACAGAAACGTGTAAGAGAGAGTGTTTAAGGAGCGATGCCAAAACAAGTTTAAGTTAAAAACCAAAGCTCTTTTTATTAATGTAAAGGAAAGAGGAGTAGAACATTATTCGAAAAGAAACCAAAGAAATAAATTTTACAGAAAAATCCTAGATGCAATATGAATTGAAAAACTTTTGAGTTCTACTCCTATGAAAACAATTCTCCTAATCGCTTTCAAATCCTCCGACGGATCGGTCTCGACTTCACCGCCAGATGACTTGGGAGGAGGCTCTTGACAAAGTTTGTCAGAGAACTTGACGCACTCTGTCGCCTCTGTGAAATCCTCTAAGGCGGAGTCTGGCTGGAAAGTGCAAATTCCTTATGGTACAAAAGCACACTCCAGTCTCCTTGGATGACATGGCTAGGTTCCTCGCTATTACGAGATCGAACTCACCTGGCTTCCCACGGCCTGATGAACTCTGGGGACTCTTGCGATGCCTGCCCTTTGAAACCCATTAGCTGCGTAGACTGAGCCGAAACCCAATCAGACACATTGAATGGCTGCTATAAAACCAAAGAGTAACTAGTCGGGAATGGCAATACATGGCGTGGTGGTTCCGGAACAACCGTCATGGTAAAGTCCGGACCACACCCGACTGGCCAATCTCGCCTAGCGGAAACTTTGTTGCAACTCCAAGGGCGGAACTTAAACTACCACATGGTCAAGGGCGTAACCCTCTTCCGTGCGGTTTCTCGCGTCCTAAACCTAGTCCTCGGGTTAAAGAATAGAAATAGATAAAAGAGAACTATCAGATCGGACGTCTAAATATTGTTGTTGTTCTGGGTTTGAAAAGGTTTTGAAAAAGGTTTTAAGAAAACAATTTCGCAAACACGACAAAAAACACGGGCGTGACTCCTCTGGGACGGGGCCAGAGGAATCTAATCCTGGGCTCTGATACCACTTGTAACATCCCTATCCCGGGCCTCATAAGAAACCGGGGGATTCGGGCATGTTAGGCTGGAAGACTAACCCGTGTGGGTATTGTCGCCTGGTTTGGGTCCAATGGTGAGCACACAGGATCGCCAGGAAAACGCCCAGGTAACAACAACAATGTAGACTTAGCCGATCCTCGCTAACCTGTACGGAACAAAGGGAAGAGGAGGGGTGAGTAATGGGGATTACTCAGTGAGGATGAACCTTAGGGAGGCTCACTGTTCACTTCCAGACAATTACGCGAGATACTATTATGAAAGTCTAATCCTAAAACCAGCACAAACAATATGGGTAACTTCAAAGATTAATCCTAACAGAAGGGTCCGAAGACGCCGAGAGTCCGTCCCACTCTCACGACGCTGAGAACCGATGCCAAAGTACACGACCCCACCGGATGACCCATCACACAGAAGGTTCCGCATGCCAAGGTATGTACTCCACCAGTCCCATCAAAGAAATTGGTTCCAATGCCAAGGTATACACTCCACCGAACCATCACACAGAAGGTCCCAATGCCAAAGCGTACGACCCCACCAGTTCCAGCAAACAATATGGTTCTGGCCAAGGCATACACTCCACCAGAACAATCACAACAGAAGGTTCCAATGCCAAAGTATACACCACACCAGTCCCAACTAACAATATGACTTCACACAATTCCGGTTTACAATCTCAACATTCTCATCCGCTAAGTTCAAGACTCAAAACAGGACTCAACCAAGTTGTAACAATGGGGATCTTAATTCATATCAAACAATTTACCATATTATTAAAGTCCATCAATCATTAGTCCTTATTCAAGTAACTTATTCATCAAGCAACAATCATTCATCAACAAACCCTAGAAGCAGATCTAACATAACATAATAACAGATCTAATAGTATATGGTGGAATATAGATAATATAGTCAATTGGCAATCAACAAAAAACACTAAACAGATCAATTAGCTTGCTTAGTGGAAAGCTAGGTTTAAAAGAAGACTTGATCAAAAACAGTAAATCGAGATCTTGAATGAAAGAGAAGGGCATCTAGTCCTCACTTTGGCATAGGAGGAGGCGATGGAAGAAAGGAGAAAGATGGAGGAGGAGTTTTGTCATCCGAACTCGAGGAGGAGGAGCTCGACGGAGGAGATGGTGGCGGCGTCGTCATCGCGGCGAGAAGAGAGAGAGAGGAGGTGGCCGCGGGTGAGAGAGAGAGAAAAGAGAAGAGAAGGTGGCTAGGGTTTTTCTAAAGAGATTAGACAAGTATTTATAGGGAATTACTTGCCCAAAAAGAAAAAGGAAAGATAAAATAAAAGGAAGATTTGAGCTTATCTAAAAAGGAAAAGAGATATTTTAGTTGAGAATAGAATAAAAAGGAAATCTCTGCTGGAATATTCCGGAAGGATAATTAAATCAACTTAAACCGAAATTTTGAAAGGAAATATACCGAACCGCGGGTCGGGATGTTACAATCTCCCCCTGTTGCAGAGGATTCGACCCCGAATCCTAGGGAGAAGACCGTTGAACGAAGTGAAAGACAAAATTTCGGAAGAGAAGAAAAATCGAAAATGAGTCGAACACCAAGGTTGAAGTACCAATGCCGAATTGTTGAGGTTGAATCACCATGGTCGGATATGCCAAACTCGGAGGGAGGTTAAGGTTAGGAACGTAGAGTGGTCGGTAGACAGAAACGTGTAAGAGAGAGTGTTTAAGGAGCGATGCCAAAACAAGTTTAAGTTAAAAACCAAAGCTCTTTTTATTAATGTAAAGGAAAGAGGAGTAGAACATTATTCGAAAAGAAACCAAAGAAATAAATTTTACAGAAAAATCCTAGATGCAATATGAATTGAAAAACTTTTGAGTTCTACTCCTATGAAAACAATTCTCCTAATCGCTTTCAAATCCTCCGACGGATCGGTCTCGACTTCACCGCCAGATGACTTGGGAGGAGGCTCTTGACGAAGTTTGTCAGAGAACTTGACGCACTCTGTCGCCTCTGTGAAATACTCTAAGGCGGAGTCTGGCTGGAAAGTGCAAATTCCTTATGG
The DNA here is from genome assembly GCA_002933935.1 of Eutrema yunnanense. Taxonomy (NCBI): domain Eukaryota; kingdom Viridiplantae; phylum Streptophyta; class Magnoliopsida; order Brassicales; family Brassicaceae; genus Eutrema; species Eutrema yunnanense. The sequence continues at coordinate 21,521 of PKML01040716.1, forward strand.
TACTCAAGCACACTCCAGTCTCCTTGGATGACACGGCTAGGTTCCTCGCTATTACGAAATCGAACTCACCTGGCTTCCCACGGCCTGATGAACTCTGGGGACTCTTGCGATGCCTGCCCTTTGAAACCCATTAGCTGCGTAGACTGAGCCGAAACCCAATCAGACACATTGAATGGCTGCTATAAAACCAAAGAGTAACTAGTCGGGAATGGAAATACATGGCGTGGTGGTTCCGGAACAACCGTCATGGTAAAGTCCGGACCACACCCGACTGGCCAATCTCGCCTAGCGGAAACTTTGTTGCAACTCCAAGGGCGGAACTTAAACTACCACATGGTCAAGGGCGTAACCCTCTTCCGTGCGGTTTCTCGCGTCCTAAACCTAGTCCTCGAGTTAAAGAATAGAAATAGATAAAAGAGAACTATCAGATCGGACGTCTAAATATTGTTGTTGTTTTGGGTTTGAAAAGGTTTTGAAAAAGGTTTTAAGAAAACAATTTCGCAAACACGACAAAAAACACGGGCGCGACTCCTCTGGGACGGGGCCAGAGGAATCTAATCCTGGGCTCTGATACCACTTGTAACATCCCTATCCCGGGCCTCATAAGAAACCGGGGGATTCGGGCATGTTAGGCTGGAAGACTAACCCGTGTGGGTATTGTCGCCTGGTTTGGGTCCAATGGTGAGCACACAGGATCGCCAGGAAAACGCCCAGGTAACAACAACAATGTAGACTTAGCCGATCCTCGCTAACCTGTACGGAACAAAGGGAAGAGGAGGGGTGAGTAATGAGGATTACTCAGTGAGGATGAACCTTAGGGAGGCTCACTGTTCACTTCCAGACAATTACGCGAGATACTATTATGAAAGTCTAATCCTAAAACCAGCACAAACAATATGGGTAACTTCAAAGATTAATCCTAACAGAAGGGTCCGAAGACGCCGAGAGTCCGTCCCACTCTCACGACGCTGAGAACCGATGCCAAAGTACACGACCCCACCGGATGACCCATCACACAGAAGGTTCTGCATGCCAAGGTATGTACTCCACCAGTCCCATCAAAGAAATTGGTTCCAATGCCAAGGTATACACTCCACCGAACCATCACACAGAAGGTCCCAATGCCAAAGCGTACGACCCCACCAGTTCCAGCAAACAATATGGTTCTGGCCAAGGCATACACTCCACCAGAACAATCACAACAGAAGGTTCCAATGCCAAAGTATACACCACACCAGTCCCAACTAACAATATGACTTCACACAATTCCGGTTTACAATCTCAACATTCTCATCCGCTAAGTTCAAGACTCAAAACAGGACTCAACCAAGTTGTAACAATGGGGATCTTAATTCATATCAAACAATTTACCATATTATTAAAGTCCATCAATCATTAGTCCTTATTCAAGTAACTTATTCATCAAGCAACAATCATTCATCAACAAACCCTAGAAGCAGATCTAACATAACATAATAACAGATCTAATAGTATATGGTGGAATATAGATAATATAGTCAATTGGCAATCAACAAAAAACACTAAACAGATCAATTAGCTTGCTTAGTGGAAAGCTAGGTTTAAAAGAAGACTTGATCAAAAACAGTAAATCGAGATCTTGAATGAAAGAGAAGGGCATCTAGTCCTCACTTTGGCATAGGAGGAGGCGATGGAAGAAAGGAGAAAGATGGAGGAGGAGTTTTGTCATCCGAACTCGAGGAGGAGGAGCTCGACGGAGGAGATGGTGGCGGCGTCGTCATCGCGGCAAGGAGAGAGAGAGAGGAGGTGGCCGCGGGTGAGAGAGAGAAAAGATAAGAGAAGGTGGCTAGGGTTTTTCTAAAGAGATTAGACAAGTATTTATAGGGAATTACTTGCCCAAAAAGAAAAAGGAAAGATAAAATAAAAGGAAGATTTGAGCTTATCTAAAAAGGAAAAGAGATATTTTAGTTGAGAATAGAATAAAAAGGAAATCTCTGCTGGAATATTCCGGAAGGATAATTAAATCAACTTAAACCGAAATTTTGAAAGGAAATATACCGAACCGCGGGTCGAGATGTTACAAATTCCTACCACCATATGAAATGGGCTAGTGGTTAAACGCATGGGTTGGTCCTCTTGTACTTTTAGATCGATTCCCAATGAAAAAAATGCTTATACGCCATATCATAAAGTATTAACAAATGCTGGTCTCGAACCAGAGAAAAATTAGGGTCTTGATCCGAACCCTTCCTAGTTAACAAAAAAAAAACAAACAAACTTCTAATTCCTCATAAAAATATATACCATTATTTTTTAGTAATTATATTTTCAATCGCTCATGCATGTGCTGTAAATTACAACCAGTACGTAGTTTTAGGGTACAGTAATCACATTCGCTTACAACTACGAAACATCTGTTTTTAGCAAATTCTAACACTCAACAACGTTTTAATTTATTTTATTTTTTTAATCTAGGAGTGATCCCAAATTTTCTAGACCCAAACTAATTTTCCAGAGGTCTAACAAACCGGTGTACGCCCACAATTTATGAAGCAGAGCATTGGTGGCCAAGTGCACTCGAACCAATGAGAAGGACACATACCCATCCCAACTAATTTGGCTACTACCACTAGGGGTGGGCATTTCTGTTTAATTGTGGGTTTGGATTGGGTTCGGTTCGGTTCGGTTGATTATGTTAAATAAAACTCTAGTCAAACTCAACCGAAATAAGTTTGGTTCGGTTTGTGTTCGGTTTGTGTTCGGTTTGGGTTTAGTTCGGTTTGGTTTAGTTCGGTTCGGTTTGTGTTCAGTTTGGGTTTAGTTCGGTTCGGTTAAGTTCAGTTCGGTTGTAATTTGGTTTGGTTTTAGTTCGGTTTTAAAAAAAACAACTTATAAAAACAAGATCCTAACGAAACGTAAACAAAACGAAGCCATACAAAACAAATCATTCCTTTAAAGTCTAAAACCAAACTTAAATTATCCCACTTAATCAAAATAAAAAAAAATGAAAAAATCAATGGCTTCATCTCTCTAAAATGAACTTGCAACAAGTCAATAATTTAAATATAAATTAATTATACAAGCCAAAGTTTATTCATTTCTTATATAAACTCATCATATGTGTTTATATTTTTAATATTATTAATTAACTAATTAACAAAAAAACGCATTGGTGTATCGGTTCGGTTTAGTTTTAAACTGAACAAAACAGAACCGTTCGGATTGAAAAATACTTAAACCGATTGAGTTATATATAGAATATGGTTTGGTTTGAGTCGGTTTAAATTTGATTGTTTGGTTCGATTCGGTTTTGTAGGTTCGGTTAGACCAAGAGCACTTGGTTAAGAGCGTTTAAATTCGAGTGTCAAGTTCCCGAAAATCAAAAAACAAAAATTTATCGGTATCCAATAAAATTATACATATTTAATAAACAAACTCGTGACTGGGAAATACTGAAAAATAAATTAACTCGTGAAATAACCAAATTTCATCGGCAACGGGCAAATTGCATTAAATTAAGTAAAGATGGTTTTCAGGGTCAACCGATACGTGAAACACCGACTTGCCCATTAATCACCTCACTTAAATTTATTTATTTATGCATTATTATGTAACTCCTTCTTTTCTTTATACTTAAGCCATTTTTTTTTAACATAAGCATAATTAGTTGTGAATAATGTCATCTCTCATACTAATTATTAGGTGTCCTCATTCGTAAGACTTTTGCTTTTGTTTGCTTCTGTAGAATCTGTTGAAAAGGAATTTCAACATCAAAGAACAAAATAGAGGCTCAAAAGCTGGCATTATCCTTTTCTTCCTTCCCCTTCTTCTCTTTGCGCGTCTTCATTATTTATTATTATATATATATATGCCTATTTAATTTATTTTTTATTCATTTTCTATTATAATATCAGTTTAATATTTGAGGGAGAAAGAAAAATTTAATTTGTTTTTACACTAGGTTTGATGTTTTATTTGAGAGAGTATTATTTTTGTAAATTATAAATGCAAAATTTATCAAGGTTCAAACATTCCACAAATAGAATTTTTCGTTTTAATCTATTATAAGTACGAGTAAAGTTTTTTTTATTGAAAATATGATATATATATATATATAATTGTCCATAGTGAATATGTGTGTTACAGAAAAAAAATTCTGCTGAAGAATTGTTCATCATAATAACATATATTACAGAAAGTTAGATTTGATCGATAAATCATCATTTGTAATATGATAAAATCATATCTTTAAAATAACATGCAAGGAAAAAAAATAAATGGTTGAATTAAATTATTAGAAATTGTGGATTAAAACATTTAACAAAAAAAAGAAACGGTGGAATAAGGAAAGCATCTACCAATTTCACAAATAATACATAAGTACATTAAATTTAGGCAATCTCTTACACTTTCAATATTAATGTACATAAATTAATGGAATATTTCGACCCAAAAAAAAAAAATTAATGGAATATCATTTCTTCTTCTTTTTTTTTTCCCGCTATTAATGGAATATCGTATGTGCTGGAGATGATTGAGAAATATGAAAAGTAAACAAAGAGAGGCCACAATACCTTTCGGTGAAGACATCTTTTTTGCTTAGAATCAATTTGATCAACAAATCCTCATTTGGGTAAGAATAATATTATATACAAATAATCACATAAATAATTATAAAATCCCAAAGAAAAGAAGGTCAAAATTCAGTAGAAAAGATGAGGTACAAATTATAAGTTATTTAATTTATAAAGAAGAAAATTTTGAAAAAAAAAAGTTGGAGAAACCAAATGGGTTAGGCTTTGAGCTGTGAATGAGCTGTCTCTCTTTCATTTATATTCGATTCCACCTCTCTCCTTCCACACAACAACACAACACAACACAAAGCTCCTCTTCTCTTCGTCATATCTCCACATATTATACATTTCCCATTTTACCCTTCTTTTTCCTTCGAATTCTCACCCCATTGCCACTCACACTCAGATGTCTTGTGCAGTGAAATGAAGAAGACGACGACTCAAATCCTCCTCCTCTTCCTTCTCCTCAATCTCTCTCACTCTCTCTCCTTCTCTTCTCATGGCTTTCTCTCCGATAACGAAGTCCGCCACATTCAACGCCGTCAGCTACTCGAGTTCGCCGAGCGCGGCGAGAAAGTCACCGTCGATCCTTCTCTGAGCTTCGAAAACCCTAGATTACGAAATGCTTACGTAGCTCTTCAAGCTTGGAAACAAGCAATCCTCTCCGATCCTTTCAATTTCACCGCGAATTGGATCGGATCCAATGTCTGTAACTACACCGGCGTTTTCTGTTCACCGGCGCTCGATAACCTGAACATCCGTACCGTCGCCGGAATAGATCTCAATCACGCCGATATAGCCGGGTATTTACCTCAAGAGCTTGGTTTGTTATCAGATCTCGCTTTGTTTCATGTAAACTCGAACCGGTTTTGTGGTACTGTGCCGCACCGGTTTAACCGGCTTAAGCTTCTATTCGAGCTTGATCTGAGTAATAACCGGTTGGCCGGGAAATTTCCTGCGGTTGTTCTCCGGTTACCGTCGTTGAAGTTTTTAGATCTCCGGTTTAACGAGTTTGAAGGAACTGTACCGAAAGAGCTCTTCAGTAAAGATCTAGACGCGATTTTCATAAATCATAACCGGTTCCGGTTCGAGTTACCGGAAAATTTCGGAGATTCGCCGGTTTCGGTCATCGTCCTTGCGAATAATCGGTTCCACGGTTGCATCCCGTCGAGTATGGTGGAGATGAAGAATCTGAACGAGATCATCTTCATGAACAATGGGCTTAATTCTTGTTTACCGGCGGATATCGGACGGTTAAAAAACGTGACGGTGTTTGACGTCAGCTTTAATGAGTTGGTGGGGCCTTTGCCGGAGAGTGTCGGCGAGATGGTTTCGGTGGAGCAGCTTAATGTGGCGCATAATAAGTTATCCGGGAAGATTCCGGCTAGTATTTGCCAGTTGCCGAAGCTTGAGAACTTCACTTTTAGTTACAATTTCTTTACCGGAAAAGCGCCTGTGTGCCTTAGGTTGCCGGAGTTTGATGATCGGAGAAATTGTTTGCCTGGAAGACCTGCTCAGAGGTCTCCAGGGCAATGTAAAGCGTTCTTGTCTAGTCCGCGGGTAAATTGTGGATCGTTTAGTTGTGGCCGTTCTGTTTCGCCTCGTCCTCCGGTTATAACTCCATTACCACCGCTAGCTCTGCCGTCTCCACCACCGTCGCCAATTTTCTCCTCTCCTCCGATTTCTTCTCCACCACCTCCACCGGTTAACTATCCTCCACCGCCACCACCCCCACCACCTCCTCCGGTTTATTCTCCTCTGCCACCACCACCACCACCTCCTCCGGTTTATTCTCCTCCGCCACCACCACCTCCTCCTCCACCAGTATATTCTCCACCTCCGCCGGTATATTCTCCTCCGCCACCACCCCCACCACCTCCTCCGGTTTATTCTTCTCCGCCACCACCACCACCTCCGGTTTATTCTCCTCCGCCACCACCACCACCTCCTCCGCCACCTCCGCCAGTATATTCTTCTCCGCCCCCTCCGTCATCTCCAACACCAACTCCGGTTTACTGCACCCGACCACCACCCCCACCACTGCATTCACCACCGCCACCACCGCCACAATTTTCTCCTCCACCCCCTGTCCCTTACTACTACAGCTCACCACCCCCACCGAATTATTCACCACCACCACCACATTATTCACCGCCGCCGCCGCATTCACCTCCGCCACCAATTTATCCATACCTGTCTCCACCAACTCCAGTATATTACAGCTCACCGCCTCCACCGCCGGTCTATTCCCCTCCTCCCTCACCATGTATAGAACTACCACCACCTCCACCTTGCATAGAGTACTCACCACCTCCTCCATCAGTCGTCCATTATAGCTCACCGCCTCCACCACCAGTCCATTACAGCTCTCCGCCGCCACCGCCACCGCAAGTCTATTACAATTCACCTCCTCCACCGCCGGTATATTACATCTCACCGCCGCCACCTCCAGTCCATTACAGTTCTTCGCCGCCACCTCCGGTGGTTCACCACAGCCCACCACCACCGTCTCCTGAATATGAGGGACCATTACCGCCGGTCATCGGAGTATCATATGCATCTCCTCCACCACCGCCGTTTTATTGATTCTTTTGCTAAAACACGATACTGAAACGATGACGTGGCACGAACCCTAAAACACGATACGACGTCGGTTCCGTCAATTCTTACAGAGCAAACGCGCAATTCGAGATTCTTTAGAAGATTTATTTTGGTGAAAGAATAAATAAATGCAGGATTAAAAAAAAAGTTGTTTGTATAGATAAAAAACGGAGCAACATGTTCTGCTCCCACTTTTCACTTTTGTGTTTTTCTATTAATTTTATTTTATTTTCTCTTTTATTTTATTTTATTTTCTCTTTTATTTTATTTGTATTTCTTAGTTTCGTTACTTTCGTTGCATTATTGGCTTTAGAAATTTGTATTTGATCTATGAGAAGAGCTTTAGGCTATACATTTTTTTTTTTGGTTTATTATCTTTTGTTCATTATTATCAATTTCCTTATTTTTCTTTCACAAAGCTCCATTCCCAAATTGGCGCATAAACAAACAATTATGCTTAGAAATTCATGGAAGATTTGGCTCCAAGTAGGTTTTGTCTGGATGTAAACTTGGAAACAGTTGAGCAAATACAATTACTCCGAAAAGAAGAAAGCAACCGCAACGCTCCGTTTTGATTCAGTGATCCACAAAAGAAAGATGTCACAATCCCGAATCTACGCGGAAAATAAAGAGTTAGAACAGGAGTGGGACCCGGCTAAACTTGGGAAAAAAACCTTGATTGGTGCTAAAGATCTTGATTACAAATGTTGAAAATGTTCATTTTTGCCAGCCTTTTTGACTATATTCAAATAATTAGTTGTTTTTAGTTTAATGTTTTTACATTTAAGTCCATTTTAATAAGTAGAAATCCTAAAAAAACCTAAAAAATCCAAAAAGGCATAAGCCCATTATTATTGTGATCCATATGGAAATTGAGGTGAAACGATTAGAACCAAAACAATCGCCGGAAATTCAAAGCAGAGAGAACCACAATTGTATGATTTTGGCTGGCGACTTGAGGGTTATAAGATCAAAAAGGGTTGTTATGGTTTTTGATGATTCTTTCGTTACGGAATAGACCACTGTCAGAAGAAAATTATGTGTTCAGACGATCGTTCCTCTCCCTCCCGTCTTCTTAGTGTAAGATCCAAATTGTTGGAGCTTAAACATGGAGCCAGTGTGCAACACATGGGAACTCATGACGTGGGAAGGACGTGGCATGAAGTAAGATGATCATAAAAAGTAAGCTGACGTGGCAGCAGTCTAATGGAGCTGGGAGGAAGATGTCGTGTATATCAAAGAGGATCTTCAAAATCATGTTATGAAGATTTGAAGATTTCAACGAAGGGGAAAGTGTATATACACATGCTCGTCTTGAGATGTGGTATATATACTAAGAGGCTAGACCATAATTAGGTTAGCCGTCTGAGATTGAACGAGTCAAGAAACTAAGAGAGAGTTAGGGTTCTTGATGAGTGAATACAGAGTGTTACACAACTGTTGTTGTGGTAAGCTTAAGTATATTAGAAATTGGTCAATATCGAGTTGCATTGTGCAACGTCAAGTAATCCTGATTAAACAAGTTTGTAAGGATTGTTTAAGTGATTTTTAATAAAAGCAAAGTGGAATTTGCTATCTTGTGGTTATTACATACAAGTCTCTGTGTTACATGTTTTACACTTAGATGGTTGGTTGCTTGCCAATCAAGAAGAGTAATGTATTTGATGTGATTGTTTCCTGGGAGGAAGATGAGATCGTCTAGAAGAGAATTCCAAATCACCGAAAATTGTAGTTTCATGGAGAGCTCAGTCACATGCAAAAAAGTGATCTCTGTTTTTTGGATTCTGGTTGCAAAGCAAGCAAAGAGGATCGATTTGGATGTCTCAAGAGATAAGTCGATCATGATCGAGTAGGACATCTATTGTGGAGGAACATCCAAGTAAGTGTTTATGTTTCAGAATCCTTCTTTTGAACCAGACGATCTTGTGTCATCTCACCTACGGTATGGTTTCTATGGTTTAGTTGTAGATTTGGCCTAAGCAGACGTGATAGTGGTTTACTTTGTCAATTCTCTATCATAGGTAGTTTTACGTATTTGTTATAAAAACAAATAAACTAAGGTGGAAAAGAAGTTGTTCAAACTCACTCGTTATGGTTAAGGATAGAAGCTAGCTGTCATGACACTAGATGGAAGAAACAGTGGTCGAGAGATAGATTTCAGTTTGAAGAAGACGTCAAGATCCTATGTAGCTTATCAAAGGTCTAAAGGTATTCTAGGGATCTTATGCATTTCATATATATATAATTTATCATTAGACCAAAAATTTGCTATGTGATAAATGGATTTTTGATCCTTAACCAATTACCCAAATGCTATCGTTGTAACATTTAGGAATCAATCTGAGGAGGTGTAAAGAACACACTAAGAATGCAAGAGTTTGCTAAATCTAAGCTAATCGAGCAAAGTTTTATCTAATGATCCTAATCAAATTAAAGATAAGGCAAATAATCAAACAAGAAATGATAAACGAGATTAAATCAATGTTAAAAACGAATCCAAGGATGAGATTAGAAAAGATCTACTCACTAATCATGGAAAAACTAACAAAACCCATACGAGGGATGTTACTAAACATGATTAGTGAAAGATGAAAGAAAAATTAAGAAGATAAATCAAAGATCATGCATAAAACCTCAATATATCTCTTACAAAATCTCTTAAAATCAAAGAGAACAAGTTTACAAAGAAAGAAAAATACCAAAAAAAACTTGCAAATAAAATTAGGTTTTTTTACTATTTATAGATTTTTGGTGCGCATGCAGTATTGGTGTGCCTCTCCCCGATACAACAGACCGATATGAGATGGCCAAGGGACGGGGGAGGATGTATCGGTCTGCTCCTCATCGATGCACAAGCCCGATACATTCTCATGGAGGGATTGGGGAGATTGTATCGATGTGCCTGTGACCGATGCAGGACCCCGATACAATCTCTTGCTGAAACGACGGTTTTCCTTCAGGTCCATATTGGGGTGCACGTGACCGATGCACCACCCCGATACCAGATAGTTGGCACTCTCCTTCTTCTCTTGATAATCTCCTTTGCTCCAAACAAACTCCTATTGATCCATGACCATCTTCCAAACTCCAATAAGCCTTATAAGGTAACTAAAGACACCGAAACGCACCAATACATGCAAGAACTAATCTAAAACTCTCTAACTCTAAAATGAATGCAAAATAGATCAAAACCATGAAATGAATGCTATAAGGATGTAAAAGCTAACTTAAATTAATGCTAAAATGGACTAAATTATGCAACTATCAACTCTCCCGAACTTGCCTTTTGCTTGTCTGCAAGCAAACAAGCAAGAATAAGTCTAAGAAGAGGTTGGAATGCGGGAGATCAAGTCCGAGAATATTAACAAAAAAATTCAAATCAATGCTCTTGTTGGTAGTTATATGATGCACAAACGACCTCTACTTCAAAAGATATAACCATACTCATCGCTACACGAATTGAGTATAAACCTTAGCATCCACAAGCATTCCTATCGTCCAACTCTATAACATTCATTAAGTACAATGGCGAATCATGCCTTGTACAAATCAAGTGAACTCATTTGGCTTAGAGAAAATGTTTTGAGATAAAAATGATCTTAATCATGTGGGTACTCCAACGCAAGGGGATCTCTCACGAAAGAATGAGATTTGGCAAAATGTTAAGAGTAAAGAACAATTGATGCATACAAGGATGACTTCCATCTACCCAATGCCCCAATATGAACTCCACTCCTATTTCTAAACCCATCAAGGTCCATTCCTAAACTACCCATATCACAAGACATTTTGCCTCAAACCCACACTTTCCATCACTTTTCTTTTTCTTTTCACACTGAGGGGATTCTTTTCTTCTTCTCCTTCAACAAATGGATTGGCTCTTTATCTTTTTATTTTAGCTCTTCTTTACTTTCATAACTAGTCTCCCATTCATCATTTAGATGCCTTAGCCATAATTGTTTTCTTTTTCTTTCTGGCTTTCTTTATTTTACACATAGAAACTTATACTTTCAAAACTTAGAGTTATTCTATTCTTTCATGCCAACCAATCCAAACTTTTGTTATCCCCCATCCTTTCTCCAAATATTTCCCTTTCTCCAAATTCTCTTTTCTTTCCATCAACACCCAACCCCAACCTATCTATCCTAGCCTATGTCTAGCTCATTGATGTGTGAGCTAGTTCTACATGAAAACTTCTCCTTGTCATTTCAAACTCAACACTTTTTGCTAAGTTCATTCGAAATTAGGCCTCACGACACATACAAGAGATGAAATCTTGAAGAAATACTTATTTTAGGGTGCGGTTAACCGTTCCAAAGATGGAAATTGGCTATTTGAGCTAACAAGAGAGTGGTATAAAGGGATAAGATAGTGATATGTTTGGTTTTTACCGTTTTTTAACACATGTTTTGGTGTTCCTTTTGAGTCTTTTATTGAGTCAAAGTGTGTTTTTATATTTCAAAGTGTGTTTTTACAGTATTTTAGTCTTTTATCGAGTCTTTACAGATTTTAGGTTGATTTAGGAGAAAACAAGGTATTTTGGTTGCAAAAGGTGAAACTGGGAAGGCAGAGTCACGCAGAAGCGTCTGACGTCTGGCATTCTTTGGAGGACTTCCCACCGATGGATTGAGCTGAAATTTTGACACAAGATAGAGCTGTGAATGAGATTTCATTTGCAAGTGGGTTGAAGACAATATAACGGTGCGATCACAAGTTATACCCAATTTACTGAAGACAGGTCAATCTGCCTCGCAGAAGAAGCATGCACAGAACATGGAGGGTTGCATCGGTCAATTCTGAACTCTCTATGGGGGGTTTCATTGACCGATGCACACTTGCATCAAGCCTCACACTTCCCAGACGCAAAAAAGACAGTTTCTGCAGTTTCTAAACTTCTTATTTTGCCCCAGAATCATCCTAACTTAACCTAATTCTACCCAAGGCCTATATATACTTATTTTAAGCCACTTTGGAGGCTAAGCTTTTATTTTTCTTAGACATCTTTCATCTTCTTCAATTGTATGCTTGGGAGAAGATCTCTGAACCACTTCTGACAAATTTGGAGAAGATTTATGAACCCTCTTATTTTCTATTGAATTTCTTTATGATTTCTCTCATATCTATTTGCTTATTCTATGAAACTATGTGTGAGTAGATTTCATAGTTAGGTTTTAGGGTTTTCAAGGGGATCCATGAATCATTGAGTTAGACACAAATAGGGATTTATCTTTTGTGGTTTTCGCTTATTGTTGTGTTTATTGCTTAGGCTTGAGCTAACTGCTAGGTCTATGAACTAGGGTGCAACTTACCCTATGAGCACGGGAGTGGATTACAGTACAGTTAACCTATGAGCACGAGAGTGGATTAGGTTGCATAGAAAGAACATAAGCGAGCGAATCGTCCTTAACCTGCGAGAGTTGATACTAAGGCGATTCGTGAACATATTGAACCTGCTCCTTAACGCTGACCTAGAATTCTATGAGCACAAGAGTGGATTAGGTGCTAGGTTTAGTAGCCATGAGCACGAGAGTGAATTGGTTAATATTTATGTTTGAGTTTGAAACTTGTGTTTCATTATTCCCTGAATAGTTGTCTGATTCGTGATCTCTGGATTCCTGAGAACAAACCATTGACCTAACATTTTTCTCTTATTGAATTTACACTGCTTTTAATTATTTTCATTACTTTGCAAATCAAACCTTATTCTCGTCTTAGCTTAATTTCATCTTGTGAGAATCGTAGTATAACCTTGGTCTTTGTGGATTCGATCCTAAAGTACTACATTGACATACTGTTATGATTGCAGTAGTGTGCACTTTAGTTATTAATTGACTGAGTGGTAAAACACCTAAATCAATTTGGCGCCGTTTCCGGGGACCAATAGTTTAAGATTTACTAACTTTTTATTCTGAATTTGAATTTTAGTCTAAGATTTACTAACTTTTTATTTTATTCTTTTTTGTTTCTTATAGTTGATGGCCATGGCCGACTACAATGATTGGCCACAAGAAGAGGATTCTATTTTTGATGAATACATTCAAGATGAGCCATACATGGAGCCACCATTTGATGAAAGTGTACTCACACCAGAACAAAAAGTGGAGTTGGATAAGCATCATGAAGAGAACCCAACGATGAAAAGGAGTGACCTAGCCGCTATGATTCGTTTGAACCTCGAGGGAAGGGAGCTCACAATGTCTGAGATAATGGTAGCTCATGCACTTAGAGAGGTAATTTATTGGGTTCCACCATGCCAACTAGAAGGAATTTTGGACTCAACCTTTGAAATCTATGATTATGAGGATAGTCATTTGCCTTGCATTGAAGACGTAGCTTCTAGTTCGCATACTCCCATGCTCATTGATGAATGCTATGATTTAATATGTGAGTCTCAAAGACTAGATACCTTAAGAGTAGAAAAGCTTGAGAGAGATTATCATGAAGTATGTTTTGATATTAATTATCTATATGTGCTTTGAATGATCATGATCTCGAATTTAAGCTTTCAATGCCTGAGGAATCTAGATCTCTTCTTGAAAAATCTTACCAAGGGGATGTGCTTAATGTAGATAAGATCTTGAATGAGATAGATGACCCTAAGGTTGAGATGTAATCTAGGAAGGGGGACACTGTGTTTTACATGATTGATGGAGATCATGTTGACTATTTTGTGATGAACTCGTTTAAACCTGAAGTTGACTTTATTTTTCCATCAAATGCATTTGATCCTCGTAAGCATCTCACCATCAAGGAAAATTCTAAAATAGATGCTACATTCGTAGTAAACTACCTTGATGTGAGTTTTGTTTCCTCGTCATGGATAGTTGCGTGCCATGTTGCATATTTTTTTTCTTGCCCTAACATGAGAAGGACCAAAGGTGCATATTGGCTCAACCTTTTGATTCTCATGATTAACATCTGAGACCAAAGTCAAGCTAACGACTTAAAACAAGCGCTTGGTGGGAGGCAACCCACCAGTATGTATTTATTTATTCGTTTTAAGTTTTTAGAACATTAACTTAATAAATTTTGGTTTTTTACTTTCTTAATTCTCTAATTATTCATTTAAAAAAAATAAAAAAGAAAAAGAGGTAATCGATCGATGCAAGGTGTGCATCGATCGATGCCAAGGGGTCCGAGAATTCAAAATCGATCGATGCAGAATGTGCTCAAAGAAGAGCAACCAGATGCTCCACATCAATCCCACCCGAGTCGCAACAAAAAAATCCCCGAGGTAAATTTCTAGACTCGCTTCTTTACGAAGATATTAACTTGCTCTATTTTGGTGCAGGTCAAGAAGTTTTGAGGACAAAAACTTTTGAAGAGAGAGGGAATGATGAGGACCTCTGAACCAATACAGGCCACATCAAGGAGAAGATGCACACGGATGAATATGTCATCGCCGATATCAAAGAAGAGACGATTGTCGATACTTCAATCGTCTATGTGAAAGCGCATGGAACTACTACCACCTCAGAGAGGGACTGTATTGTGCGTACGTCAGGCTTAGATCCTGATCCTATTGGCGATAGCATGACCTATCTTGTTGTTGGGATAGTTGCTCCTACGCTACTATCGCCCATCACCCATCAAATGAAAGAAGGCGCATCTCTTGAAGGCGTCTGGCCGAGACAAGAGGATTTCAGCCAAAAGGTGAGTTTTTCTGTAATCTTGATCCATCAGAGGAGTGCCTCGAAATGGAATCATCCCAATCGGAGCTCAGACGAAGGAGATATGTATTTTACAAATCGGGTAATCCCCAACTTAGCCGATTTGGACATACACTCATCAATTGGTGGTTTCCGACCAAACCAGGGGGAATTAGGCTACAAACTGACTTGGTATGGAATCTTGATCCATCAGATCCAAACCGAAAATTGGATTCATCTCAAGAACGGTTCAGACTTGGAAGTTAATGGACCTGTTTCGAATCCTATTCAGCGACAAGGACAAAGATCGTGCTACATAGCCCAACTCAGCAACGATCTCGACCCAAGACCACTTGGAGAATATTATTGGGTCTCTTATGGATCCAACAAGCCCAAGATCCAAGGAAACGCCCATCGGATCCTCAAGTTACATCCAATTTCCCAAAACGGGTTGACTTGATTCTGTTTAAGGGAAGTCCTAGATCAAATGGTTGCTACACTTTGCAAGCATATCTATGGCGACCAGGAGAGATTCTAAGGCAACTAAGGAAGCTTAGAAACACCTTACCATGCACCAGCATACACAGGATCATGCGGATCCCCTTGCAAGTCAACTTGCCTTATTCGGATGCATTCACACTTAGAGTCATTACTCTCCAACGACTATATTCCTTATATTCAAGCCACGAATTGAAGGGCCCTTGCAGCATCCAGGATGCACCTAGACACTTAACCTTCACCCCCAAGTTGTCAAGGATCAAGCACATCAAGACTTTCCCATTTCGGCCAAAATCACAATTCAATTCTAACAGCTAGTTTTTGGTGCGAATTTGATTTGTTTCTTGTTTAGGAATTTTAGACCTTTGCTTTTTGTTGGGTCCGGATTTACCACACTAAATCCAGCCCGAGTAAGCATGATCGACAAAGAAGGCTCGGCCCACGACGAGGTCTCATGAGACTGTTTACAAGCTGAAGTAAGCGAGGTCGCGAGATAGAGCAAGTCAACAAGCTGGAAGCAGCGAGCGTGCTGGAAGCATCGACCATGCTGGAAGCAGCGAGCATGCTGAAAGCACCGAGCACGAGGAAAGGAAGCGAGCTCGCAGGAAGACATGAGTATGCATTTGACCAAGTTCAAACCTGGTCAAATGCATTTATTTCATATTAAAGACAAAAGATTACAAATTTGATTTTGTAGTTAATGTAAATAATTATGACCATGCAGTTACGTTTTCAGCTGGTATAAGTATGAAACACCAGCCTCATTGTAAATCACCAAATTCTTGGCTAAAAATAATAATACATAACTTTTTTCTCTCAATCTTTTAAGTAATTTCTAAAGAATACTCAACCCGCAAGATGAGAATTGAGGTTGTGAGATTCTGCTCTCACAATTTGGCGCCGTCTGTGGGGAGAAGCAAAACAATTTCCTTCTTCTAACCCACAAAGTTTATCATTCAAAAAAGGATAATGTCAGGCACAACAAGCGCAACAATCACCGTTTCATCCGGAGCTATAAACACCTCCATTCCAGTCTCCCAGCCTGATACTACCGCTCTAATGAGCTCGGATGGAACAACCAACGTTCCCATCACCGCCTCGGAAGCGAATGTCACGGCTGGGACCAACGAAACTGTTGTTCCTTCGGGACCTACAGTCTTAAACCAGCGGGCTCCGAATTAAATAGCTGAGATCCGGAACCTGATATCGGTTCTCATAGAACAGAATCGCCTAATAGCAGCTCGTCAAGACGATCTCGAAAAGCAGTTCAGGCGAGCGCGAACATACGTTCTGAGGGCGCAAACCACGTCCAAAACGAGGGGGGCGGGGCTTATGCTTCGACCTCAATACAATTACGAAAATGGTTCACACTCGGGCAGCATGCCTGAATTTGAGTCAATCAAGAAGTACTATGAGGACACAAGTGCGGAGCTCAAGCGGCTGAGGTCCCAGATCCACGATGCTCTGAGCTCCGCACCGGAGATCGATCGGGTGATTGATGAAGTCATTGATGAAGAAACGATATCAGAAATATCCGATTTCCCCGATATAACGGAGAAACCGACCCCAAGGCATTTATGAGGAGTTTCAATTTTGCTTTCTCGAGGGTGCAGCTTATCGAGAGCGACCTCGAGGCAGCGCGCTGCCGTTTCTTCGCTGAAAACTTGACGGACTCGGCTATGGAATGATTTACCTCATTGGAGCCAAACTCGATTGATAATTTTACCCAGCTTCAAGCATCGTTCTTGAAGCAGTACTCGGTGTTTCTCCAAATCGAGGCCTCAGAGGCTGACTTATGGGTACTTACTCAAAGGCCAGGTGACTCGTTGCGGAAGTATATTGACAGCTTTAAGGCCGTTAAGGCCAAGATTGCCAATTTACATATCCCAACATCCCTGAAAGCCCTTCAAAATGGATTGTTAAAATCCTCAAAATTCTTCGAGGAGCTCACAATCCGGGAGCCGGAGTCACTGGATGATGCACTGCACCGCGCCTCGCGCTGGATCATTCTCGAGGAGGCAGTGATACATACCTGGGAGGAACTCATGGAATGCGATGAGTTTGAAGATATACTACCATTAAAATGAAAGATATTTGTAAAATGGAACTACGAAAGGCTTGATCCCTCCTCAGGGTACGTAGGCAACCTCACAAGGGTGCAACTATTAAAATAAAAAAAAATCTCCCCTTAAGCCTGTTAAATGCAGCTTGAGGTCTCTCAACTTCTATTTACAAGCTAAAAGCTTTACTCCATAAATGAACAGCCTTACGAGCTAGAGCATGCTACCAGCTAGCATGACTCGACTTTCCGTCTAAATTGCAAGGTCACAACCTTTCTAGTCTCTCAATGACAACAACCTTTACGTCTAAAATGTTTAGGTTGCATGCCTGTCTCTAAACGGCTTCGACCTTGCGTCTTAAAATCGCATGGTCAGCTCCCTAGGTCTCTAAACGACCTGGGAGAAGGGTCTCTAAAAGGCTCGGGTACTTGGCTGAAAAACTGCCTTTGACCCATTGAAAAGTGTCAGCATCTAAATGGCGAAAGGCTTGATCCCTCCTCAGGGTACGTAGACAACCTCACAAGGGTGCATATGTTAAATAAAAAAATCAGAAATTGAGCCTGCTAAAAGCAGCATTAAGTTCTTCAACTTCCATCTCCAAGCTAAAAGCTTAATTACTTAAATGAACAGCCTTACGAGCTAGAGCATGGTACCAGCTAGCATGACTCGACTTTGCGTCTAAATTGCAAGGTCACAACCTTTTTAGTCTCTAAATGACAACAACCTCTATGTCTAAACAGTTTAGGTTGCATGCCTGTCTCTAAACGGCTTCGACCTTGCGTCTTAAAATCGTCTGGTCAGCTCCCGAGGTCTCTAAACGACCTGGGAACAAGGTCTCTGAATGGCCCGGATCTTTGGTTGAAAGACTGCCTTTGATCCATTGAAAAGTGTCAGCCTCTAAATGGCGAAATTGATTCTAAGGAAAAACGAAAGATTTTTAAAGATCAAAGTAAATAAAATTAAGTCTCCTCGCAGGAGCATAAGTTCCACCAAAAGGCCCACTAGGGCATAACAAGTTCAAACAACAAATTTGAACATGATTTAAAGATCAAGTAGATCCCGAGATTGTAGGACCGCATCCTCAGTGGCACGTCACCAAGGATGCTGGGGGGCTACTGTTGGGCCCGGATTTAGCACCTTAAATCCAGCCCGAATAAGCATGCTCGACAAAGAAGGCTCGGCCCACGACGAGGTCTCATGAGACTGTTTACAAACTGAAGTAAGCGAGGTCGCGAGATAGAGCAAGTCAACAAGCTGGAAGCAGCGAGCGCGCTGGAAGCAGCGACCATGCTGGAAGCAGCGACCATGCTGGAAGCAGCGGGAATGCTGAAAGCACCGAGCACGAGGAAAAGAAACGAGCTCGCATGAAGACATGAGTATGCATTTGACCAAGTTCAAACCTGGTCAAATGCATTTATTTCATATTAAAAACAAAAGATTACAAATTTGATTCTGTAGTTAATGTAAATAATTAGGACCATGCAGTTACGTTTTCAGCTGGTATATAAGTATGAAACACCAGCCTCATTGTAAAGCACCAAATTCTTGGCTAAAAATAATAATACATAACTTTTTCTCTCAATCTTTTAAGTAAATTCTAAAGAATACCCAACCCGCAAGCTGAGAATTGAGGTTGTGAGATTCTGCTCTCACACTTTTGTCTAGTCTAGAGCACTATATAAGCTCAGCCTTGCCTTCACTGTAAATCACCTTTGAATATTGAATTAAGTTTATAAACACATGTGTGTTCGTTTTCTCTCAAGAACCGGGTTCTGGTGTTTCTTGTGTTTCTTTTCTTTAGGCTTAAGTGTACGACTCATTTAAGTTCTTTAGAGTTCATATAGAGTTTAGTGTGCGACTCACTAGTCTCTTGTGAAGCTACAAATTAAGAGTGTTTGTGTGACTCAAACATTCTTGTTCGTCATATTGATTGTGCGACTCAATCAATCCCCCGTTCATCCCTACCTTCGTCCCACTTCCGCGCCATAAGCTTGGAATCTTTCTGTTCATGAAGTGATCATAAGTTGGAGCGACTCCGATCTTGTATCATTTTGGTATCAGAGCTTTAAAAAGCTCATATCCCATGTTGTGTTCATCCAACCCTTATCTTTTAATTTTCTGTTTTGTTTTTGTTTCATTTTTAAACCGAAAAACAAAAATTATCGTTTTCCCATGGTTTCAATCGGTTGAGTATCTCGCCGTTTGCATCCTCGTGTTTGCATTTAATTAATGTTTGTTATTTGATTTCTCATAAACCAAAAACAAAATAAAAATATTTGTTTTAGTTTTGTTAAATTTTCGTTTAATAAAAAGAAAACCAAAGAAAAATTGTTTCAATTTTGTTCTTGTCTTTGCTTCTCTTAAATTGAAAACCCATATAAATTTAATTTTATTTCTTATCAATTTAATTATTTCCTCCAGTTTGGTGTTATTTCTTTTTGTTATAAATCAAGAAAATAAAAACAAGAATTTTCCTTTTGTTTATTTGATTTTCGAAATTTGTTTAGTAAAAAAAAAAAAAATAATAAAATAAAAAAATAAAAACCAAACATAAAGTCAAATTTTCCTTTTTACTTCTTTTAGTTGTCGAGTTTTAAAGTAAAAAAAAA
>PKML01040716.1:51057-64609 GCA_002933935.1 Eutrema yunnanense
CGCAGATGATGCCCTTCGTTGCTTCCATTTGAGTTTCTACATGCCAAAAAGAACACAAGTTAGATTTGATGCAATGCAATGCGTGTTATAATGCAACATAACACAGATTTGAAGCGATTGAGAAAAAGAAATCGAAAAGCATAACCTGAAGATGGTACAGGATATTGACTCTCTTGTTTATCTTCGTATTAGGTCCCCTCCGAGATCTTTAGGGCTTCGAATCTTCCTACGACTTTAGGTATACAAGCTATTTAATTAGAGAAATCTAAGACTTTAGGTAGACAATCTAGTAATTAGAGAAATCTAAGACTTTTAGAATGAGGAATAAAATCTAGGGTTTAGGGCTCGATTACCTGTCCTGGTTTTCTTCGTTGAAGTTGTAGGTGGACGAGTTCGATGGAGACGCAGAGGTAAATCGACGGGACGGAGAGACGAAGGGAAATCGATGCGACCCACAGACGTAGGGAATTCGTGGCGACGGAGAAAGATGGGAATCGAGGCGACGGATGAAAATCGAGTCTACGGAGTTACGGAGGGGAATCGACGGGAGTGATGGAAAGAGTTGACCGGATATGGATTTGTGATGGCGACGAAGATTGAGGGTTTGAGAGAAAACGAGAGATCTGTCTTTCTCTATAACCTAAAAGACCTTTGGATTTATATTAAAATTGGCTAAAATGTTTGCCTCCAAACACGAAATTTTTTGGGTTCCCGGCAATTTTTTTGGCTTCCCGGCTAAAATGTTTCGATTGAGAAAAATTTTTTTTTTTGTTTTTTTTAATTTTGGTAACAGCTTTTATAGATTCAAATCTGTGTTTTGGCATGGATTTGGCTTTACATAACACTAATTAATACTTAAATATCATTTATATTGTTAGTAGAACAAGAAAAAATATCATAACCCTAAACCCTAAATCTCAAACCCTATACCCTAAACTCATTAATACTTAAAATTAAATTTTATTGTTAGTAGATCAAAAAAAAAATCATAACACTAAACCCTAAATCTCAAACCCTATGCCCTAAATCTCAAACCTTATACCCTAAACTCATTAATACTTAAAATTATATTTATATAGTTAGTAAAACAAGATAAAATATCATAACCCTAAACCCTAAATCTCAAACCCTATGTACTAAACATCAAACCCTTAAGCTCTTAGTAACTTATCATTAGTTTGTAAGGTCTGTATATATGTTTGTAATCATTTTAATTTGCAATCATTTCCAATCATTGACAATCATTTTCATTTGTTAATTGACAACATAACCAAAACCCTAAACCCTAAATCATCAACACGGTCTTAACTATAAACGCCAATACCCTAAACCCTAAAATTAAAATAACGCTTAATTCTTTAATTTTTAAGTTTTTTCTTACAATATTACAAGGAAATCATATTGTAAATATTAAACATATACACTAATCAAACTCTAAACCATATACTGTAAATCAAACCCTAAACCCTATACACTAAATCATACTCAATAATTCTTCTGTGTTATTTTCTACTGTAATTAAATTATATTTCAAATCTTGTTCATGTTTTGGCTTGGTTTACATTAGTTTTTTGGACTTTGTCAATGAGGCTGTTTTTGTAAACTCTATGTGAAAATATAAACAAAAAACATGAATTGGAGAAGAGAAAAAGTTTTAACACACCACAAACACATGGTCTCATACAAAGGTTGCGCATAGAAAACAAGATCCAAACCAAACAAAGTTTGCACCAAAAAAAACCAAGTCATAACAAACCATAAAGCCATGTTCTGAAACACAAAGTTCTGTCTTAGAAGAAGTAAAATGCAAGGTTCTTTCTGGTATGACTTCAGACCTGAAAACAAATATATCCTAGGTTAGTTTCATAAATTTGCCCACTTATATAAATCCAAATAATAACCAAATGACCGAAGATCTCACCATAATCACTTTATCCTCTGGCCAAGCAATAGCACTTCCAAGTGCATCTTCCATATACTCGATCTCAGAAGTTGTCCTCCACACTGCAACTTCTTTAACTTTCACAACATCCACAAAGACTCTACATGCACCAGGGCCCAAAGGTATAAAGTGGACACGTTGCTCAGGATCATTCGATGACCAACGTCCCTCAGCAACGACGACCTTCTTTCCTGACAGATCCATGATTTTGCATTTTTGATTTTCCTTGAATTTGGTACGCTACAAGAACACAAAGCAAAAAAACATAACCAACGTTCAAACTTCAAGCAGCAGACCACAAACAATCAACTTTATCAATAACAGAAATTATCCCTGATCTGCGAAGAGGAGATGCTAGAGTTACTGGTGATTTTTCATTCGTAGACTTCTCTTTCAAACTCAAAGCAGGTTTCTTTGTAGGAGCTGATGGAGTTACAGGAGACTTTTCAGTCTGAGAAGTTGGACTAACTGCTTTAGACCTGGATGCCTCTACACCAGGAGAATTTGGAGTTCTTCCATCAATTACAACTCTATTTGCAGGCCATGCTACAAAACAGTTCAGATAATCCTCCACAATTCTCTTCTCAACCGTAGGCCTCCATATAAATGCCTTTGGGTTTACTACCTCATCCACATACACTTTTATTGCGTTTGGACCAAGAGGAAGTCCATTAACCAACGATTTAGGTTCTCGAGTCTGCCATCGGCCTACAGCAACCACTTCCTCATTTGTAATATAATCCATGAGTTTGCATTTGTTATTTGCACTTGTAGATGGACTCTGCGGAACAAAGGTGAAAAAAGCAACCAATTACAAAAAGAACAACTCAGACTCATAGAGATGAAGAGCATCTTTAAATAAGCAAATTTAAGAAACTTAACCTTAGGATTTCCTCGGCGTCGTTTACGCTGTGGTTCAGTAACTCTATCATTCTGAGGTTCTAATTCATCTTCTAAGGTTTCCTTCATTTGGTCTGTCTCAGTATCAACATGTTCATCATCTTCTGCTTCTTCAAAGGTTTCCTTGTTTTGTTCTTCTTCAAAGGTTTCCTTGTTTTGTTCGTCTTCAAAGGTTTCCTTGTTTTGTTCATCATCACCTGAACAAAGGTTTCACTTCTACACCTTTTGTCTGTTCTCCAGAATGGTTCTCTGCTAACTCATGCTCTGCAGCAGGGTTCTCTTCTTCCTCCATTGCTAACAATTCCTTGGGCTCCATTGTCTTTCTTCCACGTTTGTTCTTCTTGCGATTAACCATCTTAGTTCACCTGAAACATGAAAAAATAAGTTGTCAAAATACAGTTTAAAGATGAACTCGCACACAGACATAGAGAAACACACAATGAAACCAAAGCAATCAACACTCAGAAGCATTTCAAAAGAATCCATTTTCATTAAAAAGGGATTCATATCACACATAATTTCCAACATCAATCCAAAAAATAGAAATCATCTCAGACATAAATTCCTTCACAGTCAGGCCGTGAATTAGACGATTCATCAGCCAAGTCATCAACATCCATGGCTACTAATGCTGGCAATGGACCAACATCTGCAGTTCCTTCTTCAGCATCTTCTTCATTGTATCTTCTTGTAGGACCTCTCATTGCTACATACCAGCTTGATGTGTCATCTACCCTTGAGTAAAAAATTTGCTTTGCTTGAGAGGCTAGTATATATGGATCTCTTGCAAATGACACTTGACTTTGGTTGAGGTTGACAAGAGTGAAGCCATCTTCTACCTTGACTCCGTTACCTCTATTTGCCCATTGACAGCGGAATACAGGAATGTAGAAGGTATTGTAATCAAGCAGTAAAATCTCCACCACTCTGCCATAATATGATACTAAGTCAACCATCTGAGAAGAATCTTTTGCACTAGCTCTACACATTGTCGTGGCCTCATATAAAACCCCACTGTTCTGAGTTTGCCTGTCAACTGAGTTTGTGTGAAACCTCATCCCATTTATTATGTAACCTGTGTAAGACCTTGTGCTAACACGAGGACCGTAGGCCAACCACTTCAGCGTTTCTTCGTGTTTTACCGAAGTTAGAGGTATCTACAAAAGAACATGTAAAATGTCAATATATAGTAAGACAATTCTGTATCAACCACACAAAATAACTCAAATTAAAAACTTGCCTGATCTTTTAACCAAGATGCAAATTGCTGAATATGCGTACTCCATAACGTTGTCGCATCATGTCTACATCTTTCTCTAGTGTCTTGTAGATGTTGTAGGTGCATGCTTAAATTGGATTAACATAAAGTGTGAACATTCAGCAGGAAATACAAATTAAAAAAAAATAAGATACGAAACTGTGTAGAACTTACTCCACATAAGGTTCCACCATTGCCAAATTCTGAATCACAGCAAGATGGGCAATGTTCTTATCCTTCTCAGAAAGATCACAGGAAGTGGCTGCGGATATTGGACGACCCTCCAGTATAGAGCTGCTCTAAAACTCAGTATTTTTATCAGGTTTATCCTCAACACTTGTTGTGTTTTTCAAGAACTGACTGCAAAACCGCATGCATTCCTCGGCGAGATACGCTTCAGCAATACAACCTTCTGGTCTTGCAGGGTTTCTTACATAATCCTTCAAAACTTTCATGTATCTGCAGGCAAAGTGAATTGAACATTAAAAGCATGATTATTAACTGCGTAAGATAACAACTAATCAGTTATAAGTTGTACCTCTCAAATGGGTACATCCAACGGAAATGCACTGGTCCACATAACCGAGCTTCCCTGCCTAGATGAACTGTCAAATGCACCATTACATCGAAAAAACTTGGAGGAAAGAACCTCTCAAACATGCAGAGAGTTTCCATTACTGAAATTGTCTCTCTATCAATTACTCGCTGGCACAGATGATTGAAGAATGCACATATGCGTCCAATAGCTATCCTAACACCTTTAGGTAATAAACCTGCAGAGAGAAAAGCATTGGAGATCAAAGACAGGACATCTAATGCTATAACATAAAAAGTTAAAAGCCCCTCAGGTGATACCTCTAATCGCAACCGGAAGAAGCTGTTGCATCAAGACATGGTAGTCATGTGATTTCATTCCTGTAACCTTAGATTCTTCTAGCTTAACACACCTTGAAATATTAGAGCAGTACCCATCCGGACCTCTGAAGTCCACTAAACGCTTACAGAATATTTTCTTCTCTTTGTTGGACAAAGACCAAGGAGCTGGAGGTAGATATGTTCTTTTTCCACGGGGTTCAGGATGTAAATCCTTCCTAATGCCAAGTAGTTGTAGATCTTTTCGAGCGTTAAGACCATCTTTTGATTTTCCACAGTGCAATATTGTAGCAACAAGGCTTGCAGCAACATTTCTCTCCACGTGCATCACGTCTAAATTATGTCTAACCGGTAGCTCCTATACAAGACAAACACAGGTAAAATAAAAGATTGTTAAAGAAAGCTAAAATAGATCAATTCAAGGAAGATAGATATAAAATAAATTATAAACATACCTCCCAATAAGGCAAGTTGAAGAAGATTGACCGCTTCTTCCATCTAGATAGCTCCTCTTCATCTACTGGTTCTTCCTCTTCCTCTGACTCACTGGATTCATCATCCGTATTGGAGTCTGATCCTACCTTATCTTTCATCTTCCTCTTCCTTCCAGATACTTTCACATTTCCAAAATCATTCTTGTAATTTTTGAGTAACTGGTATATATTATGACCACTGAGAATCCTACGTCTTCTCCCATGCTCAACTTTACCATCAAACCATGCTTTCTTTCCTCTATAAGCATGTGTGGGAGGCAGACCTTTCCGATGGCCCATATATACATGCTTCCTGCAATTACTCAACCACAAACTATCTGTGTGCTTCCCACACACAGGGCAAGCCATTTTGCCCTTTACTTTACAGCCTGCAAGATTTCCATATGCAGGAAAATCTTGAATGGTCCATAGAAGCATTGCTCTTAATGTGAAAGTAGTGTGACTGAATGCGTCATACGTTAACTCTCCTTTGTCCCACAGATGGTTAAGATCCTCTATAAGTGGTTCTAAGTACACATCTATATTGTTTCCAGGTTGGCTTGGACCAGGAATCAGCAATGACAACATTATGTTCTCCTCCTTCATACACTTTTCAGGTGACATGTTGTAATTCACTAGCAATACAGGCCAAGCACTGTAGTTAACATTCTTCATGCTAAAAGGATTAAACCCATCCGTGGAGAGTCCAAGCCTAAGGTTCCTTTCTTCAGCAGCAAATGAAGGGTATTTGTCGTTCATTTGATCCCAAGTAACAGAATCTACCGGATGACGGCTTTTTCCATCAGTGCTCTTATTACTAAAATGCCACCTTAGGTCCTTCGCCATTTCCTCTGACCTGAACATCCTCTTGAGACGTGGAATTAATGGAAAATACCTAAGAACCTTTTGTGGAATACCTTTCTTCACATCACCTGTTCGCGTGTTAATCTTCCATCGTGAAGCGTTGCATTTCGGACAATTGTCTAGCTTCTGAAACTCCTTTCTGAATAAACAACAATCATTCACACAAGCGTGTATCTTCTCATAACCCATTTCAAATGATCTCAGAAACTTCTTCACCTCGTACAAGGATGTGTGCAAGACATTATCCTTGGGTAGCATCTGTGGCAAAGTCTCGAGCAGAAGATCGAAGCTTCTATCAGACCAACCACTCTGTGTCTTTATCCTAAAGAGTGAAACAATCGCCGAGAGCTTGCTGTGGTTTGCACAACTTGGATACAGAGGTGTTTCTGCATCGGCTAGCTTTGCAAGAAACTCATCTTCTTGCTTATCCTCACCCTCAGCAACCTCACTTAACTCACCTTGCCTAAGAAGCTCTTCATCCACAAACTCAGCTGCTTGGTATAACCCTAAAATCTCTTGGTTCCACTGACTTGCATTGCTTCTACAGTCAGTCCCTGATATCACTTCTCCATGATGATACCAATCCTCCCGCATCTTGTAACTCCAATCCATTCCCCTTGTTACAAGATGATCAACAACAACAACAGCTGGGTGACGATCTACGTTGCGACAGTCAATGCATGGGCAAATGATCATCTCAGTTTCTCCTAAAGCTGCACCAACAGACCTCACAAAGTCCCAAGCACCTCTCTCATAACCAGAGTCAACTCTTCGGTTTATAAGACATATGAAAGCATCAAACAATAGCAAATCTTAAACTCTCTTTTAATCACCCATTAAACCCTTAAGTATATATATATAGTTTTTCATTTACCTGTTAAGATGAACCCATGACTTTTCGATCATTTCTATGTTCTAACCCATAAGAAACATTCAACAAACCCATAAGAATATTTCAAACATCAAACAAACACATTGTAATTCACATTAGCAGCAATAAACAGTCAAGCATTAAATCAAGCAGAGACTTAAAAGCCAGAAATTTCTATGTGTTCTCTTGCTTATCTTTGTGTAAACAGTCAAGTATTAAATCAAACAGAAACTAACACATTGTCATTAGCATCAATCCCATTGTTTAAACAATCAAATACCCAAACAAGACAAAGTAAACCAATAAGCTCCATAAGCCAGAAACGAAAAGTTATATTTGGATGAAAATAATTACCTCTATAAGCTCTTGAAGCTTGGTTTTAAGAGTTCAAGACGTCTTCAACCCAAAAAAGAAGCCTTCAGATCTCCTTATGTTGCAACAAGCTCCAACCTGCAAAGCCATATCATGAATCTATTCATTTATAATGCAAAAAAAAATTAACAGATTTCAAACGAACAAGAACCACAAATCGATAATGTATAACCTTAGTTTTTTTCTTGCTTATCTTTGTGTCCTCAAATAGATCTCTATGGCTTCCAATCTTGCTACAATGAGAGGTAATTGAAATTAATCAGAGAAATCGAAGACACTTTGAATGACGAATTAGATCTAGGGTTCAGAACAACGAAAATCGTAAGTGGGTTTCACCTGGAATTTTGCAGATGGCGACGACACCGGAGGAAACGACACCGGAGGAATCGACACCGGAGGAAACGACACCGGAGGAAACGACACAGGCTGAGGCAGGAAGAGAGCTGATTTTCAGTTCCGATCTACTTCAACACACCGAATACAGAGGAAAATTTAGTATACGAAGGTTGAAATTATGAGGGGAAATCAGATTTGTGTAACAGATTTGAGAGAGAGAAGTAGATTTCGTGAAAATCAAAATTGTTTTCTAAATGACCTTTCAGATGAAAATGGCGGAAAATGAAAAAAAGGCTAAGTATTTTTGCCTCCAAAAGCACTTTCCAGCTATAGTTGTCATTTTTATGTTACCGCGTATTGTACTTTTTCGTAGCACTATGTTAACACTAATTTAACGCTACTAAAAGGTTGGTTTCAGATTTTAACAGTTTTAGTAGCAGTTTGTAAATTCGTGCTACCGTGAACTGCTACCAATGCCCATATTTCTTGTAGTGCATACGTCCATATCGCCTGATTCAACTTTACCTGGACAGCTAACTCACCCCTCTACAACATTCATGAAGGTCACCAAGGCTGATACAGAACGGAGGGCTGTCGTCCATACACATCTTTCCGGCGTCTTGGATGGGCTTTGCATTCCTCTTGTGCTCCATAACTCCAAACATCATCAATTGTCTCCAAGACACCTAAAAACACTCCAAATGCATGCAAAACTCACTAGGACCTAATGCAAACACCTAATACTCTAATAAAGACCAAAATGCTATAAAAACTATGCGAGACACATGAATGAGACACAAAACACCAAATAATATGCATGCTAAAAGATGTAAAATATGAGATTATCACACGACACCATCGACTTGGAGCCAGCCGAGTTTGAGATTTTACAAGGATTCCTATAAAGGAAATTCAAGTGGCGATTCCTTTGTGGAATACTAGAACTCACCACAAGGAGAAAGACATCACTATAGTCTTGTGCCGAGTCCAGCCTTCTCATGGCAACTTAGCCGCGACAAGAAAACCAACCAAAGAAGTAAGACGTCAACCCGACTCTCTTATATTTTCAGGTCATAGCAAGGAGCACGATGACTATCTTAGATGGGAAAGCAGCATGAACCGATGGATGCATGCCAACAACATCCCCGAGGAGGATAAGCTGCCATATGCCGTAGATGTCCTTGTTGAAGATGCATACGCATGGTGGTTAAAGTAGAACCAACATAGCTTCCACAAGAAACGTGTGCTTAATTGGGAAGATCTTAAGGCGAGGATGTACCGAGAGTTTGTGAATAAGCACAGCAACATCCCATCAAGGCCCCTACACCACACCACGTCAAGGAGAATGATTACACCCCCGTCACAAACTAAGCAGCCCGAAAGGCACAACACGCCGAGTTCAACACCAAGGAGAGTGATGACAACCCCACAGTTGCACACTACTCAACCTGAGCAATCACAAGCGGATTTTGACAAGGTAAGTAATACCACTTCTATTAATCAATGCTTTGAAAAAATATTGCACTTGCTTGCATTAGAAAAAAATGAGAAGGTCATAAACATCAAGAAGAAACCGGACCAAATTAATTTACTTGGTAAAATTAATTGTCTTAAACCACAAGAAAAGCAACTTAGTAATTTCTCTAACTCTTTAAAATTGAATGATTCAATCTGTTATAGATGCGAAAAGAGAGGTCATTTTGCTGCATCATGTCCCGAAAGGCAAATGAAAAATATTACATCACTTGAACCGAAACTGAATTCAACAAATTTTAGTGAATGTCTAGATCGTTTTAATGTTGAAATTTCTAGTTCAGATATGATGTGCTTGTCTTTGCCAAAGGTTAATATTGCAGGTCTAGATCAAGATCATGAAGATCAACACACGGTGAGCATAGCAGAACCAGAGACAAAAATATGTGTTCCCACACCTAACGGTTTAGGTGAACCGCCACCATTTAATGGTCTAGCCGCGGATCAAAAGGAGCCAAAGGTCACACCCTTATCAACACTTGAGCAGGATCACCACGAGATCAACACGTATCAACCTGCCCTTGAAAAAGATGAATTGATCACCATCTTCAATCTAACCCAAGAAGAGCCACCAGATTACACGTTACACCCAAACGCCGTGGCAACAAAGGAAACCGGACTTATCGAGAGTTCTGACCAGGTAAGTACGTGTCCCGAATTTGTTTCTAATAATTATAAGTCTGTGATGCTGGATTTGTTATGTCCAAATGAGTTTGAAGAAGATTTAGTATTTGTGGAAACGAATAAAAATCAGATTACTTATCGTAAGATGCCCGTCATTGAGAAATTAGATAACGTAATCAAACTTGAATCTTGTTCCTCTATTTTGAACAATGCCATGATTGTTATAACACACTTGTCTCTTGTCAAAAGTATCGAAAACATTGCAGGAACAAAAGAGAATCAACAAGAGCATAAACCGCCACAAATTAAAGGATACATTATTTGTGAAAACGGAGACTTCACAAAAATGAACGCCTTTCTGCCCAAGGAAATCAGCAACACGCCTTGGAGAGGAGTCATTGCCTCTTTGCTGATCAAAGAAGAGCCACCAGATGCTCCACATCAATCCCACCCGATTCGCAACAAAAAAATTCCCGAGGTAAATTTCTAGACTTGCTTCTTTACGAAGATATTAATTTGCTCTATTTTGGTGCATGTCAAGAAGTTTTGAGGAAAAAACCTTTTGAAGAGAGAGGGAATGATGAGGACCTCCGAACCAATATAGGCCACATCAAGGAGAAGATGCACCCAGATGAATATGTCATCGCCGTTATCAAAGAAGAGACGATTGTCGATACTTCAATCGTCTATGTTAAAGCGCATGGAACTACTACCACCTCAGAGAGGGACTGTACTGTGCGTACGGCATGCTTATATCCTGATCCTATTGGTGATAGGATGACCTATCATGTTGTTGGGACAGTTGCTCCTACGCTACTATCGCCCAGCACCCATCAAATGAAAGAAGGCGCATCTCTTGAAGGCGTATGGCCAAGACAAGAGGATTTCAGCCAAAAGCTGAGTTGTTCTGTAATATTTATCCATCAGAGGAGTGCCTAGAAGTGGAATTATCCCAATCGGAGCTCAGACGAAGGAGATATGCATTTTACAAATCGGGTAATCCCCAACTTAGCCGATTTGGACATACACTCATCAATTGGGGGTTTCCGACCAAACCAGGAGGAATTAGGCTACAAACCAACTTGGTATGGAATCTTGATCCATCAGAGCCAAACTGAAAATTGGATTCATCTCAAGAGCGGTTCTGACTTGGAAGTTATTGATTTTACAAATCAATGAACCTGTTTCGAATCCTATTCAGCGACAAGGCCAAAGATCGTGTTACACAGCCCAACTCAAAAACGATTTCGACCCAAGACAACTTGGAGAATATTATTGGGTCTCTTATGGATCCAACAAGCCCAAGATCCAAGGAAACGCCCATCGGATCCTCAAGTTACACCCTATTTCCCAAAATGGGTTGACTTGATTCTGTTTATGGGAAGTCCTAGATCCAATGGTTGCTACACTTTGCAAACATATCTATGGCTACCAGGAGAGATTCTAAGGCAACTAAGGAATCTTAGAAACACCTTACCATGCACCGTCACACACATGATCAGGCGGATCCCCTTGCAAGTCAACTTGCCTTATTCGGATGCATTCACACTTAGAGTCATTACTCTCCA
Source organism: Eutrema yunnanense (assembly GCA_002933935.1). Taxonomy (NCBI): domain Eukaryota; kingdom Viridiplantae; phylum Streptophyta; class Magnoliopsida; order Brassicales; family Brassicaceae; genus Eutrema; species Eutrema yunnanense. The sequence continues at coordinate 62,672 of PKML01040716.1, forward strand.
ACTGCTCTATTCCTTATATTCAAGCCACAATTTGAAGGGTCCTTGCAGCATCCAGGATGCACCTAGACACTTAACCTTCACCCCAAGTTGTCAAGGATCAAGCACATCAAGACTTTCCCATTTCGGCCAAAATTACCATTCAATTCCAACGACTAGTTTTTGGTGCGAATTTGATTTGTTTCTTGTTTAGGAATTTTAGACCTTTGATTTTGTGTAGTATAGAGCACTATATAAGCTCAGCCTTGCCTTCACTGTAAATCACCTTTGAATATTGAATTAAGTTTATAAACACGTGTGTGTTCGTTTTCTCTCAAGAACCGGGTTTCTTGTGTTACTTGTTTTCTTTTCTTTAGGCTTAAGTGTGCGACTCATATAAGTTCTTTATAGTTCATATAGAGTTTAGTGTGCGTCGCACTAGTCTCTTGTGAAGCTACGAATTAAGAGGGTTTGTGCGACTCAAACATCCTTGTTCGTCATATTGATTGTGCGACTCAATCAATCCACCGTTCATCCCTACCTTTGTCCCACTTCCACGCCATAAGCTTGGAATCGTTCTGTTCATGAAGTGAGCATAAGTTGGAGCGACTCCGATCTTGTATCATTTTACCTAATCATCGTGATTGGTGTCTTCAGAGCTTGATTCCTCTTTCGTATCTGACAAGACGACCTGTTTGAAAGTATGGTACTCCTCTCCCTTATTTAAAATAAAAGCAGAACATATCAAATGATTTTCTTTCGAGTAAAGGGTTAGGAAAATTTCCATCGATCCCATTATTTTACTTCGAAAGAGATGATCACACTAAGGTTGGAAGCGAGGTTGAAAAATTTCCAGAGATACCACTATTCGCCTACACCTTAGAATGAAAGGGTGGCAGTAAAATGAACCGGGGATTCGGTGACAAAAACCATCAATACTCGCGTTCCATCAGCCATTGACCCTACGGAAAGAAAATGAGAAAAGAATAAGTCTGGGGGTGGGAAAAGGTACCAATGATTGTGTTGTTGTCTCGTCACGATATCGAAATGGAAAGAGTCTAGAAGGTTCTTGGCACTTTGATCTTTGATGAGACCCATGGATGATAACTTTGGATTATTCTGTGGAACAATGAGTTGAATCTGGGAGGCTGCGACGCTTGCAGAGAAATACATGGCGGTCCGATCCGGAACTAGTTTGGCAACACATGGATTACTAAGGTAACAGTCGCTGCAGAGTTCTAAAGGAAATGTGAGTCTCCGTGTTTTTCAAACTTTTTCTTCTTGCTTAGTTTTTTGTTTGCTTGAGAACAAGCAAAAGACTAAGTCTGGGGGAATTGATATGCTTGGTTTTTACCGTTTTTAACACATGTTTTGGTGTTGCTTTTGAGTCTTTTATTGAGTCAAAGTGTGTTTTTAGAGGTCAAAGTGTGTTTTTAGAGTATTTTAGTCTTTTATCGAGTCTTTACAGGTTTTAGGTTGATTTGGGAGAAAACAATGCATTTTGGTTGCAAAAAGTGAAACTGGCACTACAAGAAAATGTCGTATTGATAGCATACCAAGATAGCGTTGTTAACTTTTATGCTATCTTTGATATAACACTCATTTTAAGATAGCGTTTCGGTAATGCAAACGCTATATTTTGTTTGTCTGAATCTAATCTTAGTCACGCTTTGTTTTTAATAGCACGTGCAAAGGTGGAAACGCTGTGCTAAGTTTAGGCGGAAAAAACAAGAGCCTAACACTACAAGAAAACTGCTATTTTACAACTACGAGAATCGTCGTAAATCGGTCGTAAAACATGGTTTACGACGGATTAGCGACGATTAACGTTTCGTCGTAATATGATCGTCGTTAATTGGAAATCGTCGTAAATCGGTCATAATATTAAGGAGGACTAAAAATCGTCGTAAAATCGATGTAATGTATTCGTCGTAAAATCGATGTAAATATTTACATCGATTT
>PKML01040716.1:89797-124819 GCA_002933935.1 Eutrema yunnanense
GGCTTATATCTTGGCTTATGGCAAAATCGACATTCTTGCAACTTATCATCATCTTTCCAAAAAATCATGCAATTATCAACACATACATCTATCATCTCAGAAGGCAACCCAAGACTATAAACCAGCTTCTGTATCTCATAGTAAGTTTCAGCAGCTAAATTGTCATATGGCAAATACTCTTTAATCAAATCAGCCTTGTCATCCATGCAAACCTCAGCTAAGTTATGATCAGTTTTAATAGTCATCATCCTAGCCGCCAACGACAATTTAGAATGTCCTTCTCTACATCCATCGTAGAGTGGCTGATTTGCAGCATCTAGCATATCATAAAAAAATTTTGCATCTAGATTGGGTTCCTCATCATGATGATCATGTGCAAATGTACTTACGGTTTCATGAAATGCATCCGTAACCATGTCATGAATCCTATCATTATCTTCACCATGCTGCTCCGCATGATCATCAAATTGATTAAAATTATTTGACTCATCCAAATTCGATGCTTGATAATTGCTACTACTACTAGCTGCATTTCCCCCATGACCCTCTCCATGATAATACCATATATAGTAATGCGGCATAAACCCTCTATTTAATATATGCTACCACACCTTCGAGATAATGATAAATTTCCTATTCAAGCATCTGGCACAAGGACAGTACATCTTACCACTGATAATCGTATTATGTATACTTCCTGCCTGATGCATGAATCCCTCCACCCCATCGCTGAACTCCTTTGTTAGCGATCCCTCCGAATCAAGATGATTATACATCCATCTTCTAATTTCGTATATTGACATTTTTTTGTTGGTAAGAAAGAAGTAAATGTTTTTGAATATGAAATTTTTATTATGAAGTTAGCCGCTATATATAGATTTTTATTTTCATTACCATCGAATTACCTACGATTTTACATCGATTTCACAACGATTTTACAACGAATCTAAAAATGTTTACATCGACTTTACAACGATATTAAACATGTTTACCTAACTGAACACCGTGAACTTAAAACGTGCTCACCTAACTCACTAATCGTTGGGAAATCGATATAAATCTCAACTTATAACAATCATTGCAAATTCGTGGGTAATTTTACCACGATATTGCAACGAATCGTATAAACCTTGGGAAATCGTCGCTATATTACAACGATTTTACGACGATTCTGATAATAGTCGTAAAGTCGTCGGTAATCGTTGTAAAATCGTCGCTAATTAGCGACGAATTTACAACGAAAGTTTTCGTCCCAAATTTGCGACGATTTTACGACGTCTTCAAGAATCGTCGTAAAGTCGTTGGAAAAACGATTTCAATTTGCAACGAAATTAAATCGTCGCAAAAATTCGTTGCAAAATGCCTGTTTTCTTGTAGTGTTAGGGTTTTCAAGGGGATCCATGAATCATTGAGTTAGACACAAATAAAGATTTATCTTTTGTGGTTTTCGCTTATTGTTGTGTTTATTGCTTAGGTTTGAGCTAACCGCTAGGTCTATGAACTAGGGTGCAGCTTACCCTATGAGCACGAGAGTGGATTAGGGTACATTTAACCTATGAGCACGAGAGTGGATTAGGTTGCATAGAAAGAACATAAGAGAGCGAATCGTCCTTAGCCTGCGAGAGTTGATGCTAACGTGATTCGTGAACATATTGAACCTGCTCCTTAACGCTGACCTAGAATTCTATGAGCACAAGAGTGGATTAGGTGCTAGGTTTAGTAGCCATGAGCACGAGAGTGGATTGGTTAATATTTATGTTTGAGTTTGAAACTTGTGTTTAATTATTCCCTGAATAGTTGTCTGATTCGTGATCTCTAGATTCCTGAGAACAAACCCTTGACCTAACGTTTTTCTCTTATTGAATTTACACCGCTTTAATTATTTTCATTACTTTGCAAATCAAACCTTATTCTCATCTTAGCTTAATTTCATCTTGTGAGAATCGTAGTGTAACCTTAGTCTCCGTGGATTCGATCCTAAAGTACTACATTGACATACTGTATGATTGCAGTAGTGTGCACTTTAGTTATTAATTGACTGAGTGGTAAAACACCTAAATCAGATAGCTCAAATATGTATATGGTATCCATGAGTTCGACTTTTCAATGTACAAACATGATAATTTCAAGTCAACATTAGAGTTCAATAGGTAGTGTTGGATTCAATTCAATGCATGCTTCAACTAAGACAAGAACACTCAAACCGCGAGATCAAAGCATGGATCATTATTAACTTTGTGATCGCTCAAATGCATCTAGATTCTCCTAAGGAGGGCATTATTTCAAGCTCTTAAGTTTATATTCTACATGGAAAATCCTCCCAATGAAAGTGAATGCATCCCTATATGCATCTAGACTCAATCTTAATCATGCAAAATACAACTACATGCTTTCTTTTTTTGTTCAATTTTCAAATTTTTCGATTTTTATGATTTTTCTATGCACTTATATGTATGCATGAGACTCAAGTATGCAAAAAGGAAAATAAGAGCACAAAATAAAAGGTCAAAAGACACAAACCTCTCTCCCAAACTTGAATTTCACCGTCTCAGTGCAACAAAATTCAACGAGAAGGTAAAAATATGCAAGAATGTATGTACAGTGAAAGAGAGCTAGGATCATACCTTTGGATTGGGGAGAAGGAGTGGTGACGTTTGTGGAGGTTCCACATATCTAAAATCAACCGTGCAACAAACACCACGACCATTTAACCCATGAAATCTATAAACATCAAACAAAAACATCAAAAGTAACGAGAAAGAACGAAAATATAAACAAAGATAGTCATGGGAATGCCTCCCAAGAGCGCTTGTTTAACGTCACTAAGCTTGACGCTTCAAACCCTTTTAGGCGGGGAGAGAAGGAGTGGTTGAACTCCTTGGTTGGTCCTTGAGCTCGAGTGTGAGAACCTTGCTCAAGACCTCTTGAATACCCGTTGGACCTTATGCTTTGAGCTCGTGTGTGATGATTGTTTTAACCATTGCAAAAGGCTTTGACCGGCTTTTACACTTGATCTTGTACTCAACCACACCATTTTCATATCTCCATGGTGTCAAGGTCATAGTGGCGAGCTTGGGAAAAACGGATCCAACCTCATTAGGCTTGCTTGGTTCGCCTTTGTCAAGGGTGGGAGAGTGGGTATGATCAATGGGTTTCTTCTTCTTGGCCTTAGTGCCTTTACCCTTCTTTTGACCCTTGCTACTTTCAATCTCATTCTCCATTGTGGTATGGAAAAGAGATTCCAAGCAATCACCATCCAATGCGAAAGCTTCTTCAACATTACCATAACTCAAAGCATTCTCCTCATGAGATTCTTTTTTCTTCTTACATGCCTTTGGGGGTGAAGCTAAATCTATCCTCTCAATACTACCCACGTACTCAACTTTGTTTACTTGCATTTCATCATCCTCATAAACAATGGTACCCCAAAACTTGGTGGAAGAAGGCTTGATGGAATAGAAGACTTTGTCATTTACGTTCTTGAGCACTACCCTCTTGTTTTGTGAGTCCATGCTTGCACCGGTAGTATTAAGAAAGGGGGTTCCAAGATGGAGAGGGAGTTTGGAGGTCTGCTTCACCTTCATAACAATGAAGTTGGTTGGAACGAGACAATTTCCAATCTTAAGAAGATAATCTTCAATAAAGCCAAGTGGTTGCTTTGAAGAAGAATCACCAAACGTGATGGGTAATGCTTCATGCTCGTGATTCCAAGACTTTTCACCATTTCTAGTGACATTACATTCACGCTTGATCCCGAATCGCACAAGGCGTCATCCATCTTCAAATTACCAAGGGAGCAAGATATGGCAAATTTAACCGGATTTCTAATCTTGGGAATAGATTTGGGTTCACATGGAGGAGGTTCGATGCAAGAAGACTCTTTCCCTTCAACCGTCTTTGCCTCCACATTTCTTTTCTCAACCACTTCCTTTGAACCATTTTCAACGTGGACTGTGCTAGCATCCACCGAAACTTCATCTTAGGAGCCATAGAAAAGTCTCTCAATCTCTCTTATAACCCTCTTCATTCCATTCATTTGAGAAGATAACATTGCAACACTCCTTTGAGCTTTCATCGACTTTACCCTTGAGTTTCTCCATGGGTTTACTTGAAAGGGAACATCCTTAAGTCCGTTGTTGGTCGAAATGGTTGATTCTTGAAGATAGATTTTCAAGCTTCGTGTTGAGGTCATTGTATGAGCAATCCACCTTAGTGTGAATCTCGGCCATCTTCTTATTCAACTCATTTTCTCCATGATCTTGCCCCATCAAGATTTGTTGAAGTATACCCTTCATTTCGACATCAGGTTGTGTCGAATTGCTTTGGGAACCGCCTTGGTTTCTTTGGAATTGGTTTCGAGGAACAAACCCTTGTTGTTGAAAGTTGGGTCCTCGAGCTTGGGGTCCTTGGTTATCGACTTGGTTGTGAGAGTTTTGGAAATTGAAGTTGAAGCCTTTGTTGTAACCGCCTTGTCCTCCCACAAAGTGAACTTCTTCTTGGTATTCTACGCAATCACCTACATAGTTCACTTGTCTTTGTGTGGCTTCCAAGACCTTGTCAAATTTTTCATTAAGGGCCTTCATCTCTTTTCTTGTTCGGTCCTCACACTCTCCACTTCCTCTCGAAGCTCTATCATAGTTCTCACCATAATTCTCATTGCTTTGGGCAAGATTCTCAACCAAGTTCACGGCCTTCATCAACCTCTTTGCCCAAGAAGTTTCCATTGCTTACGGTGCCAAGGAGCTTCCTAAACTTAGGCAAGACACCTCGGTATAGAATACTCAAAATGATTCATCGGAGAACCCATGGTGAGGACATTGCATTGTGTAGCCCTTGAACCGTTCCCATGCTTCACAAAAGCTCTCGGTACCTTTTGAGTGAAGCTCGAGATCTCATTCCTCAATCTCGACGTTCTACTATTAGAAAAGAACTTAGCCAAGAAGACTTTCTTGCATTCATCCCATGAGTTGACGGATTTGTGGGGTAAGTTCTTTTCCCATTGGTGAGCCTTGTCGCCAAGAGAGAATGAGAAAAGTCAAAGCTTTAGTGCGTCCTCCGAGACACCATTCATATTTACCAACCCACATACTCGGTCGAATTTGTCTAGATGATCAAGCGGGTCCTCCAAAGATAAACCATGGAATTTGTTGCCTTTGATCATGGAGATTAAACTCGCTTTGATCTCGAAATTGTTATTCACCACCGGTGGTGGATATATACCGGCACGATTTCCATGGGCATTGGGAGCATCACCCGCTCCAATCACCCTCGGTGCTCTATTAACTTGAGTCGCCGCTTGTTGTTGCACATTAGAATCATGCCCATTGTTTCCAACCAAATGTTCTTGTACAATATCCATACCCAACCTTTCAATGTGTTGATGTCGTTCTCTTTCTCTCCTTTCTCTAATCCCACGATGCAAGAGATGTATGTCGTCTATTGACTCAACAAGGTTTTGTCCACCTCTAGCCCTTGTGTTCATACACCTATATTAGAAGAGAAAACTAGATAGAGAGATTAGTAAACAAAGAAAATAAAAGCTTAATCTCAAATAGAATCTAAATCCTATTGGCTAAACAAGAACCCCAAATGGCAACGGCGCCAATTGATGAGTAAGATTTTTCCTTATGAATCAATCCTTAAGCTTACTCATATCATTGTAGCACTTAAGGTGTCAATCCAATTGGGATTTAGTTTAATGCAACAAGAATGCAAGAAACTCTCTAATTTAAGCTAACAAAGTGGTTTTTGGTTTCAATTCTAGCAACCTAATTCAAATGTAACAAGTGAAACAAGAAACAAGACTAAATAAGCACTAAACGAGATTAAGAAATTGATAAAAGCAAGCCATTGGATGAGGTTATGGACTTTAGGGACTTTTATGATCAACCTATGATGTCATTACACACAATCAAGCAACTTTCCTTATCCTAGAACACTTAAACAAGACTAATCCACTCTCATGGCACTAATCACTTTGTTAATTAACAAATCAAGAACAAACTCTCATTTGTGAAAATTTAATCAACAAGAATTAATCATAAGTTCCAATAGCCATAATACTCCTTAAACAACTACTCTCATAGGCTAAGCAAGTAAAATCTCTCATTTAGTTCTTTGGGGAATTTCATCGAACACATTGTGTGCATGAAATTCCCTATGATCTAGATTAACTCTCTCAAGTTTAATCTAGCATTATGAACACTAAATAAGAGAGGAAAGATGTAAACTAAGCTCTAGACATCATAGATGTAACACAAAATCCCCTAAATCAACCCCATCCATGAGCTCTAAAAAGACTACTCACTAATCATGAAGAACACACCAAATATCATGAAAGAGGTATTGTTAATCATGATTATAGAAAAGAAAGATGAAAGATCAGAAGAGATTAAGAAACTTAGAAGCTTAAAACTTAGATTGCATAAAAATAAAATGAAGATCTTTTACAAAAATCTAAAGAACACTTAAAAAGGAGAGATTTTTGCTAAAGAAAAAGAGATAGAAAAATAAAGCATGCATCTAGAAAGTTAGGTTTTAGAATATTTAAAGGGTGCTGGGCGGACCGGGTCAACCCGGAACAAACTGGGTCTTGACCCAGCTGGGTCTGTGTCGTGTTGGTCTTGGTGGTCTGTACCGGATGGTGGTGCCGGACGGATGCAGGTCGGTATTGGCCTTGGAGCTGAGTGTCGCAAGGGAGCTGGCTGGTACGGGAAAGAGAGCTGGGCTGGTATTAGTCACTGCCTCCATACCGGCTGGACAGTGCCGGATGAATGCTGGCCGGTACGGTGGCCTAGAAATGGCCATTTTCCCTTAGCCTACTTCTCTTGCTTCAAGATCGAGTGTGCTCGATTCCAAGTTCTCCAATCACCTTCAAAATGCCCTAGAAAACACTCCAAATTGTGCAAGACTCACTAGGACCTAATGAGAACTATCTAAACTCTAAATGAAAACAAAACATCAAAGAAATGCTAAGAAACACATGTATGAGACTAAAAATACCTAGATAAATGCATGTTAAAAAGAGTAAAATATGAGAATATCATCGGCTAAATTTTTACCTTGTGAAATCTTTATCGAACATAGAATTCTCCTTCGATAATCCCTTTAAACACAACGATAAAACTACTCGAACATAATTGAAAGTAAATACATGATTAAATTTAAAGCAGAAGATTGATGAAGGGGTTTCTCGATTTTAAGAACGAATTCCGGAGAAAACCTCTTCACCAATCTCGAAGAGTATAAAACAAAAATTAAAAGAAAAACTAATCTAAAATAGTGTAAAAGCAAGCACACGAAATTAGGTCTCTAAAACAAATATTTATAGGTCTTCACTCTTTCTTTTGTCGGTCTTTAAGGTTTTGAGTTGACGGGATTTGAACAGGCTTTGCAAATAGGCTTACGCCACAAGTCCATGACCTCTGACCGCGGCGAATCACTCCTTGGCCGCGGGTGGAGAGCTTATGCTCGCGGTGAACTGCCTATTGGCCGCGGGTGGTGAGCTTCTGCCCGTGGTGAACTGGGACGTCTTGTTCTTGATGTATCTTTTGATTGAACCGTTGGATCGTCCTCAAATCAGTTGGGATGGAAAGGTAGTTGGTCCTTCTTGACTATCTCCATAATTGGGCTGGATCGAACGGTGAGAAAAACCTCTTTGGCAGTTGAACTTCTGACGGTTTGACTCCGAACCAAAAATCTAGTTTTTCTCCAATTTGCAATCCTTTTGCCTAAATAACCTGAAAAGAGTCTTGAAACTACAAATATGAAAAACCCAAAACAAAAACATGTAAAAAAACTTATTAAAGTGTTCTAAAATAAGCGTTAAAATGGGTAAAAATACGGTATTATCAGGTGGTTCCTTTAGTTTGGATCGATTTGTCTTTGAACATAGTATTCACTTTGTTCTTAGACATAGCTAACTTCTTCTTGCCCTTATTAGCTAGCATCAAAAGCCAGCTTTTGATTTTCCTCTCAGTCTCCAACAAAAAGTGTACCGGTTTTTGTAGCGAAATGAGCATCTTATTAAACTTATCGCTCAGCTCCTTTATCCTTGAGTTTTCGGCTCTTCGCTCCCTTATAGTCCTATCATAGTCTCTTCCTCCAATTTCCTCACTTTGATCAAGATTTTCTACTAGGATTTCTCCTTCCGGTACAGTGAGACTATAGAAGTTTCCATTACTTGTGGTATTGAGAGCTAGTTGATAGTCTCTATGGATGTCGCGATGGAAAATGCCAAGTATAGACTCTCTTAGGATTCCATGATGAGGACATTGTCTCTCCGGCAACAGCGCCAAAAACTTGATGGGATTCAAATTTAAAATCCTAAACTTAAACCTAGACTATCATAAGTGCAAGGTATTATCGAAGAGTAAGCTAAGGGTTGAACCACCAAGAGTCTATAGCTATCTAGAATGCAAGAAACCTATTAGTTTAGATTTAAAGATGAGAGGATGGTTTTGTCTAATCCTAGTAATTGAAATGCTAAACAAAATGAAACAAGACAAGTAAATGAGCAAATAACTAGCAAGATGTAAATATATGAATGAAAATATAGGCTTTGGGCTAATGTCAATGACTTTGGGTGACTAATAGTTGGTTAATGGTGCTAACAAATTCCTTAAACAAGCTTAATTCAAAGTATAGATTCACTAAAGTGGACTAATCTATCCTCATAAACAAATTCCTTCACTAATCACTTATCTAATCAATAGTAGTTAAGTGCTTTGTGAACTAGGGAACAAGAACCTATCAAGTTACAAATGACCTTAATCATACAACTCTCATTGGATTAAGCATGCAATGCATGGTTAGGGTTGAGTTAGACATTTCATCAAATACCTTTAGTGCATGAAATGTCCACAAAGCTAGACCTAGATTAGCTACTTCTAACCCTAGTATTAAAACTCCATAATCATTTGAATAGGTAAATTTATGCATTCAACACCATTAGCCCAACTCTTAATCACCATAATCTACCTAGCCCAAAGGCCCATAATGAGACTACTCATGCATGCTTAAACAAAACAAAATATATGCATTGAAGAAATACATAAAGAGAAAAAGATTGATATTAAACAAAAAAAATTTATTAGATCATCAAAGTGGTTCAAGATCCAACAAAACCTAGAGTTTTAGAGAGAGAAAATCTAGGAGGCTAAAAGTAGATAAACACTTAGGTCTAAAAATGTTCATCTTAATATTTATAGAGGAGACAAGGTTGACTGGGTCGACCCAGGACAAACCAGATCAGGTCAAAAATAAACCACTTAGACAAGGTTGACTGGGTCGACCGATGTGTTTCACACCAAAGGCTTTTGCTCCTTTTCCAGCTCTTCGCGTTGGCTCCCCGCATCGGTCTAGCAATCGATGCAGACGTCTCTTGGGATTTGGTCGTGATTTCTCGTTTGCACTCGTCATGGCGCTTTTTTGCATTGGTCCAACCATCGATGCGAGCCCCTCTTCTCTTGTTTCCTCCACTTCTTTGGCTCCTCTTCATCTCCATGCTTCTCCCCTCTTTGAGCTATTTCTTCTCCTTGCTCCAAAAGTAGTTAAAAATGACCAAAATGCAGGCGCAAATATAATATATACATCATAGGACTCTAATATGCAAGATAAAAGAAATCTAGTCTAAAATGCATAAATGATTTGAAATGGATGCAAAGATGGATGAAAACTAATAGAAAAACTAAGTGAAAATGTGCAAAATCTACACATATATTAGTTGCTCAGACAAGCTCGATGACAGGTTGATCTCTCCTAACTCTGCATTGCTAGCCGCTAAAAACAAAGCATATGAGTCCTCATCTACACGTGGCTGGCCATTTGCCATGTGGAACTCCTGCAAATGATGACATTATTTGTGAGAAACCTAAATGCAAGACAAAACTACAAATCTAGTGTTGACAGTCATTTTACCTCGGATGGTGCTTCTTTCCAAGGAGACTTTGTGTGTTAGGAATTCAAAAAAGTGGTACTTGTCTTCCTCTCAGTCCCGGCTTAACTAGATGGCCAGCACTGTGATCGTTCCAGAGTCCGCATTTTTTTTTTGTTTTGGTTCAAATATTTTATTGCACAGGGGTCCTGAATTTTTTTTTTTTATTGTCCAAAAGAACCCAAAATTTTATTTTCTTACCTAGGGACCCAAAAAAAAAATATTTTGCCCCAGAACCCCTAAAAATATTGAGCCCGTGCTGCTTCCTCTCCAATCACTTTGGTAGCTCATGTCCTTCCTTGGTTTTCGGAATGGAGACACATGCGTCTTGAAACCGTCAAAAAAATTGTTAAAGATGGATCGGTATACATCCAGGATGGATCGGTATGCTCGTCCGACACTTCATCTATTGGCTCAGCTTCCTCCTGTCTCAACACCGATCCAATGCACCGACCCAAGATGGGTCGGTGTGCATTCTGAAAACCCCTTTCTTCTTCTTGCTTTCTCCTTCATGCTCCCAAGGTCGGATGTGCTCGGTTCCAAGGTTTCCCATCTCCATCAAAATGCCTCCAAGCCCCTAGAAATTATTCCAAAACATGCAAGACTCACTAGGACCTAAATGCAAGACCAAAAACTATAACAAACACTAAAATGTTAAAGAAATATGTGAACAAGCATGTGAATGATCTAAAATGTTAACTAATATGCATGCTAAAGACATGTAAAATATGCAAATATCAACTCCCCCATACTTACTTCCTTGCTTGTCCTCAAGCAACAATAGGAAACAAGAAAGGGAGAGAGGTTGAAATGAGAGCTCAAATCCACAACATCATCAAAATAGTTCAAATTCAATTTTCAAGTTACTAGCTCTAAGATGCGATCAAGCAAGTCTACTCAAAAGGAGCTAGCCATATCCTTCCCTACACGAATCAAACTTAAGCCTCAACCTACACAAGCACTCATATCATCCAATTCTTTGACATTCATTTGGTTGTTCAAGTGAATCATGTTCATGCAAAACAAGTAAATTCATTTGGCTAGGGTAAAGGTCTTGAGATTAAAATGATCTCAAACGTAAGGGCTTATTCCGATGCAAGGGATCTCTCAATGAATGGGTAAGCTTTAGCAAAATGTTAAGAGTTAAGAGCAATCTATGCATACAAGGATAGATTTAAATCTACCCAATGCCTAAAAGAAATGTCTCAATCTCTAGCAATTCTAACCTTTAAACCCAACCTAGGCTACCCTTATCCCACAAGGCTTTTTACCTTCTTCTTCCACACGTTTTCTTCATCTTCTTTCAGTTGGGGAATTTTTCTTCTTCTTGCTTGACTCATGGTATGGTGCTTTCACTTCTTTTCTTTTAGCTCTTCTTGTCGATTTCTTTTGCTTTGTCTCCATCCTCATCACCTTGATGCTCTAGCCATCTTTTGACTTCTTTTATTTTCTTTGAACACTTGGAGACTAACCTTGATATTAAGAGCTAATTCAAACTTTTACTATCAACCATGAATTCTTTTGACCCCAATTCCCATTTCCACAATGATTCCATCGATCAAACACTTTTTGTTCATTCCAAACCCCAAAACTTCCCTTCCTAGCTAGCCTAGCCTAGTCTAGCCCGTGATGTCGAGCTAGATCTACATGCAAACCTATCCTTGTCCTTATAAACTCAACACTTTTGCCAAGCTTACTCGAAACTTAGGCCTTACATACGCTCACTAAAGACTTGGCTTGAAAAAAGGGTAGGTTAGAGGTGTAGTAAATCGTTTTAATGATGGGAATCGGCTATTTGGGCTAACAAGAGGGTGGTAAAATGAATAAGATAGCCCGAATATGTATGTGGTATCCACAAGTTCACTATGCAATGCACACACATGATAATTAAGTGTCAAAATTAAGGTTCTCACTTAGGTAGGATTGAAATCAAATTAAAACCTGCTTTAGCTAAGACATGAGTAATGAAACATGAGATCAAAATATGGTTCATCCTTGATTTCAAACTCAATCAAAAGCATCAAACAACTAACAACGAGGGCAATGAACCAAGCTCTTTAAATGATATTACACATGGAAATCACATAATTTCTCTCAATGCAAATGCAAATGCAACCAATATGCAACTATATGTGTTCTTTTTGTGTTCAAAATTTTCAAAAAAATTTTGATTTTTTTTTGGTTTTTTCTATGCCTTAAATGGATGCATGAATGCATGAGACTCAAAATACGAAATCGAAAATAAGATCAAAATAAACATGATTAGATACCGGTTCCTCCCCTAAACTTCAATCACACCGTCTCGGTGTGAAATAAATTCAAAGGAAGAACCCAAACAAAAAGGCAAAAACAACTATACAATGCAAGACTCAAGAAAATAAAATTATTTACAAAGGTTTTGGAGTGTTACCTAGTAGTCTTGAGATGGGGAGGAAGACCCCATTGAGTACGAAGGGTTGCTAGAGCATGGTGAGGGAGACCTCATCGCCTTCCGTTTTTCCGCCTTCTCTTCACGAACCGAGGAGCGTCTTGTCCACTCGTGAACTGCCATGTCTCCACCACGCGAGATTTCACCCATATCATGACGTCCCATGTCTCTCGGCTCACCTCGCACATCGCTTGCCGCTTCACAAGAACCCATGGCCTTAAGCTCCTTGACCGTCTTCTTCAAACTTTTGATCGTTCTCACCATCTTTCTCATTGTTCGGTCTTGCCACTTGCACCACCGTTGGAGGAGTCTCGTTTGATGGTGTGCGTGCCTAGTAACGGGATCTCCAATAACTCCATCGAATGGCTCGAAATGGTATCTCCCACTCCCGTAAGTAGGCATAGGAAGTGGTGGTCTATCGGTTTCGTCTTCGAAACTAGGGGACTCGTCGGTCATGCTTGTCCTCTCGGTCCTACTCTTCTCGCGGCTTTCCTTGTGACATAAACCGATGGGTGGGTAGATGGTTGGGTCATAGAGACTTTCCTTGGTGGGATAGAAGGAGATGTTTTGTCGGTTTTGGAGACAAGTGAGATCCGCATCGGGTAGCAAAACTTGAGCCTCTTCTTCCACACCGAGTGTGACATTGTATGCGAGCATGCTTCCTATCCTTCCTTTGAGGAACCTCGTCCGTATAAGGTATGCTTCATCCATCAAATCCCACTCCGTCCATGCATTTGACAACTTAACCCCTTTGGCCTTTAGGATGGGAGTCACAAGCCAACCGATGCTCATTGCGGACTTCTTGTTCTTAGTCTCATATGCCCATGCTTTGTAGCAAAAGAAACGCCGCATCAAGAGAGTTGCAAGGTTTGGGGTGCGCTCATTTCCTTGGAACATTATCCCGTTGGGGAAGACCGATAAAAGAGGCTTCAAACCAAGAGCCATCAATTCTAGCTCGTCGAGTGTAACCGACCCGGTTTCTATCTTCGCGAAGAATATGTGGGCAAGTACCTTGTGGATATATCGAATCGCCGGGTTGCAGATGTGAGTGGTTTTGTTGTTGCCCGGAAGGTAGTCTCCATAGCCAATGGTCTCCCAAAACCGTTTAATCTCATTCTTCGGGTAATGAAGGTACGGGCTTCCACTTGTTCCCTCTTCCCGGAAACCAAACACTTGGCAAATATCGTGGAAGGTCATCCTATAGTCTTTGCCGTTTAACTCAAAGTCAATTACCCAAAATCCGGTTTGTGCATTCGCCTTCTTGTGATGCTCGTCGTAGAAAGCTACCCGTAGGGAAGAAAGGAATTGGCATGTGAGCTCTTGGTGGGCTACATCCTTCATGTGCAAAAACCGTCCAAGACCCATGTTGTCGAATATTGTTGCCACGTCTTCGAGGATCCCCATCTTCTCGAGCATGACAACGTCCAAAAATCTCCCTTGCTCGAAATCAATGCTTATGAGTTTGTTGAAGCATTGTTCCGAGGTTGGAGGAATCGGCGTGGCAACTGCTTTGCCCTTGTCCTTAGCCGTGCTCTTCTTCTTCCCCGTTTCCGCGGTGCCTTTGTCTTTCGCGACTTGCTTGCCCTTAGCCTTAGCACTTTTTGCGTCAATGGGCTTCTTGGCTCTAGAACCCGATGCCTCAACTTTCTCGTTTTCCACGGCTTGAGCTTTAGCTTCATCATCCTTTGTAGTTGCCCTCGTTCTTCTCATTGTTCCTATACATTCTCAAAAGAACCATGAGTTTCATTGAAGCACATTCTCAAAATCGAAGAAGTTATAGGATGAGCAATTGAGAAGTAATGAATTTCATGAGATAGAGGTGGTTTAATCCAAAAAAAAAACTATCCATTAACTTAAGTTCATCGATTAAACGGCTACAATCTCCAGAAAATTTCCATTGAAAGCTAACACCACCATGTCTCAAGAACACAATTTTTAAAATTTCCATAAAAAGCACAATTCGGTTCAAGAAACTAGCTATTTAATCATTCCTTAGCAAACCCCAAGGCCAAAATCAAGCTAAATGCATCACCCAAACAATTCCATGGAATTTTCACTTAAGAACAAATTTGTGAATTTTCAAAGAAATTATGAGTCAAATACTTTGGGGGTGAGTGCACAAGCAAGAAAAACGATGGTGAATCCAAAAAGAGAGAGAAAAATCGAGGTTGCAGCAAGTTGAATCACAAAATTTGAGCAAGTAGAGAGAAATCTATGGAGAAAACAAAAAGATGAAGACGAAAAAGTAGGGTATGGCCGCAAGATTTAATCGCATGGGAAGGAGAAGCGTGCGGGTCGGATCGGATCAACGGGTCGGTACCGGGTTAAATCAGGTCAAAACGTTGACTTCTATTGACTTTTCTTGCACCGACCGGTCCTGGCTCGGTGCTGTCAATCGGTGAAAATCTTATTTTCCGCACCGATCGACTCTGGCTCGGAGCTGGTGATCGGTGCAGAAACCGAATCTCAAAAACATAACTCTCTGCCTCGGCACCGATCCACTGCACCGATCCAGGATGGGTCGGTGCAGTCCTCTTTCTCACAAGCCCGAGCGGTGCAAACTCTCTGCCTCGACACCGATCCGTTGCACCGATCCAGGATGGATCGGTGTGCTCGTCATGCACTACACTATTTGGCGAAAGAAACTCTCTGCCTCAGCACCCACCCACTGCACCGATCCATGATGAGTTGGTGCAGTCCTCCAGATTTTGGTTTTTTCCATTTCCCATTCTCCTTATTCCTCGATCCAAGACCTCTTAGCCCATCAAGACTTGAAGAACATCTACCAAAGAACAACAAAATGATCTAGAAATAAAAACATAAAATGAAGAGTATATACAAGGATAAGCTTGGGGTGTCTCCCAAGAGCACTTTGTTTAACGTCACTAAATTCGAGGTTGGTTACCGCATTCAAGCGTGAGAAGCATCATCAAGGGGAAGTGAGACTCCCTCCTTAATGATTTCATTGGTGATATGCTTGGTTTTTGTCGATTTCTAACGCACGTTTAATATTCCTTTCAAACGTTTTATTAAGTCAAAGTTCGTTTTTAGAGTCTTTTAGTCATTTATTTAGTTATCTCAGGTAAAAAGGCGTCTAAGGAAGAAATTAGAGTTACGTGGGCAAAAACGCATGGAACCGTGAAGAAAAGGGCAGAATCGGTCGATGCAAGGAGTGCATCGGTCGGTTCAGGCTTGCCCGAGGAACCTGAATCGATCGATGCAAACACCACCCGAGGAATGAGAATCGATCAATGCACTCCTTGCATCGGTCGGTTCAGGCTTGCCCGAGAAACTGGATTCGACCGATGCACTTCTTGCATCTGTCGATGCGTGCCTGCGAGAAGAAAAAGGAAATTTCTGACCTAATACAACCTAGGACCTATATATACTCTATTTTTAGCCTCTTTGACGGCAACGCTCTGTTTTTTCTATTCAGACTTTTTGCTCTTGATCATTGTAAGCTTTGGAGAAGATGCTCTGCATCTATTGAGAAGAACTCTAAACCCTTTCTCTCTTTTTATATTATGAGTTTTTCATCTCCTTGCTTGTTCTCCATTACCATGTCTCAGTAGTTCCATAGTTAGGTTTAGGGTTTCGAAGGGATCCATGAATCATTGAATTAGACACAAATAGGGATTTATCTTTTGTGGTTTTCGCTTATTGTTGTGTTTATTGCTTAGGCTTGAGCTAACCGCTAGGTCTATGAACTAGGGTGCAGCTTACCCTATGAGCACGAGAGTGGATTAGGGTACAGTTTAACCTATGAGCACGAGAGTGGATTAGGTTGCATAGAAAGAACATAAGCAAACGAATCGTCCTTAGCTTGCGAGAGTTGATGCTAAGGCGATTCGTGAACATATTGAACCTGCTCTTTAATGTTGACCTAGAATTCTATGAGCACGAGAGTGGATTAGGTTGTTAGGTTTAGTAACCATGAGCACAAGAGTAGATTGGTTAATATTTATGTTTGAGTTTGAAACTTGTGTTTAATTATTCCCAGAATAGTTGTCTGATTTGTGATCTCTGGATTCCCAAGAACAAACCCTTGACCTAACGTTTTCCCTTATTGAATTTACATCGTTTAAATTGCGTTCGTTACCCTTTCCAAAACCAAATATAATCTTGTCTTAGCTTAGTTTCATAATTGTGAGAATTATAGTGTAACCGTGGTCTTTGTGGATTCGATACTAAAGTACTGCATTGACAACCGTTATGATTGCGGTAGTGTGAGCTTTAGTTTTAATTGATTGAGTGGTAAAACACATAAATCAATTTGGCGCCGTTGCCAGGGACCAATAGCGTTACCTTCAATTCTGAATTTGAAATTTAGTCTAAGATTTACTAATAAATTCTATTTTATTTTCTTTTTGCTTTTCAGGTGAGCAGCAGAAAAACTGAATAGAGTTACCAGAAGTAGGGGCTCTGAAAACCTTCGCGACCTCAGTAACGAAGAGCTAGCAAGGTTAGAACGAACGAACCGGAGAGCAAGATCAATTCCCGTCATCATGGACGAACATAACAACGAACAACAAAATGTTGCAGCTGCTGAACTCTAGAGGCTGCAACAACAAGTGCAGTAGTTGCAACAACAGCAGCAGCAGAAACAGCGGCAGCAGCAACAGCAGCAACAACAGCCTGTCATTGGGGATTTTGACACGCCTCATGCTTTCTACCAGAACAGAGCTGCCATCCGTCCACCAGCCATTGATATATCATGGTTTTTACCCCTTTTAGGCCATGATATAAGTCTGTTTTATAGAGTCTTTCTAGTATTTTGGAGTCTTTCAGAGTCTTTTACAGGTTTTGGCACGTTTGGAGCATAATTAGAGATATTGGAGCTTTCTGGAGCATTTTGGAGCAAAGCTGAAGTTTGTGTTGCTGAGTATCGATCGACACTCGTCACAGCAGACACGACCCACGACTTTAATGAAGAGTTGAAGAATTGCAACTTGGTCCAGAAATCTTTAATATTTGCAAGAAGCCCCAAAACGTGATTTAGGTTATTTATAGGGATTTTACAGCCACATTGTTGGCTACGCTTTATTTTATTCTGGATTTGTGAGAGAGCTTTTGAAGGGAGACAAGTCTGATACTCTGTTCGTCGAGAGAAGATTCGAACCCTTTTGTTACTCTTTCTTATTTCCTATTGAGTATTTATTCAAACATGTTTATTGATTCAATTTCCATGTCTGAGTAGATCTCTTGTTAGGTTTAGGGATTCTCATAAGGGATTTCTTTGAATGCTAGGTTGATTAGTTATTTAGGGTTCATAATCTGAATTAGTTCTTCGCCTTAAGTTGTTCTCAAAGCTAATTCTAGATTGATCACCTATAACTTAGATCTTAAGATAATTGATTAGGCACGACAGTGCGATTAATTACCTGATAGAACTTAGGGTGACCAAATTGATTATTCGCAAAGAAATTTGGTTTAATTGATTTGTGAACATATCAAACCTGGAATTAAGGCTGATTTATTCTTAGGGATTTGCAAAGAAATTTGGGATTCTGAAGTTTAGATTTAGATAGTTTTCGCAACGACAATTGGTTAATTATACTCTAGTGATTTGAGTTCGAGAACCGTGCGTAACCTGAACCCTGATTAGTTAGTTTATTTTGCATTCATTGATTTCCTGAAAAATATCCCTGAACCTATCTCTTTCCTATCGATTTACAACTCGTTTACTGCTTACTGCTTTTTGTTTAATCTGAATAGCTTAGCTTGATTTGATAACTATACAATCTATTGTGCGATTTCTCTGAGTTCTTGTGTTCGACCCCTGATATATTGCAGCAACTGCTTTAGTAATGTTTAGGGTATTAATTTGAGCATATCAAATTTGGCGCCGTTGCCGGGGACTCAATTTCGCCNTCTTAGGGATTTGCAAAGAAATTTGGGATTCTGAAGTTTAGATTTAGATAGTTTTCGCAACGACAATTGGTTAATTATACTCTAGTGATTTGAGTTCGAGAACCGTGCGTAACCTGAACCCTGATTAGTTAGTTTATTTTGCATTCATTGATTTCCTGAAAAATATCCCTGAACCTATCTCTTTCCTATCGATTTACAACTCGTTTACTGCTTACTGCTTTTTGTTTAATCTGAATAGCTTAGCTTGATTTGATAACTATACAATCTATTGTGCGATTTCTCTGAGTTCTTGTGTTCGACCCCTGATATATTGCAGCAACTGCTTTAGTAATGTTTAGGGTATTAATTTGAGCATATCAAATTTGGCGCCGTTGCCGGGGACTCAATTTCGCCTTTAGATTTTAGCTGTCGAGTTTCGACTAAGTTCGTCGGTATCGATCGATACTACCTAGTATCGCTCGATACTTAGGCGATTTCTTTGTTGATATCAATCGACACCACTTGGTATCGATCGATTCTCAACGTATTTTTTTTTGGTTACTTACGTGCCTTGTCTAGTGTTTTGCTTTCAGGTGCATGCCTAATTGTGAAACCAGGAAGAACAAGAGCACTCCGCTAGCCAATCTATCGTTAGAGAAGCTAGCACATTTAGAACGCGCAAACAGAAAGACAAAGCAAACATCAGGGATGAACAACCCAGTGGTTTTAAGAGCTGATGAAGCTGGAGTCTTGAGAGACCAAGAGGGTCAAGTGTGCAATGAGAGAGGGCAGCGACTTAATGAAGCTGGAAACATCATTGTCCCTCTTGCTGTTGTTGGTCAGATTGTCGCACCAGCTGCGCAAGCCAACGTTGGGAATGATGGGATTGATCAAGGTAGAACACTTGCTGAGCACAACAGACCTGATCAGTTCTATGCCAATCGATCTGCGATTCGCATCCTAACTTTTCAGACGAATGACTTTGAGCTGAAACATGCGTACTACGCTCTTGTAAGTCAGAATCCTTTCCATGGCCTATCTCATGAACACCCCATGGATCATATCGAGAGGTTCGAAGATTTGGTCACTGGGATGAAGTACAATGGAGTGCCCAATGAGTTCCTCTTCTGCAAACTTTTCCCATACTCTCTTAGTGGGGATGCTGCTTATTGGCTGAAGCAGTTGGCTCCTGGTTCACTAACTACAAGGGAGGAGACGAAGAATGCGTTCCTGATCAATTTCTATAATGATGCGAGATCTGAGGAGCTCAGGAACAAGATCTCTCAATTTTCTCAAGATCCAACAGAGGCACTCAAGGCTGCTTGGATTCGTTTCAAGTCATATCAGAGAGATTTTCCGCACCATGGGTTCAATCAGGTTCAGCTGCTGGGTACTTTCTACAGAGGGATCGATTGGAGGTACCAGATGGCTTTGGATACTGCGAGTAATGGGAACTTCAACACCAGGTATCCAGATGATGCGATTGTGCTAATTGAGAACTTGGCGTCTAGCAATAGCACCAAGAATACTGATTTCGAGCGGAAGAAGCAGGCTGCAGGAATTGATTGATCGCAAATTTCTGAGGTTCAGGCCAAGCTGGATTTCCTGATCGGAAAGTCGAAGAAGACTGTACACTTTGCTGTTGAGGAGGAAGTGGAGGATGTTAACTATATTGGTGGTTCTGGATTTCAGGGTCAGCAATTTGGGTACAACAACAACGAAACTTCAACAACACTCACAATTACGGGAACTCTTCGTACCAGCCCATCCTCCAAAGTCCACAGAGAATAAGATGGAATCCATACTTGAGCAGATTCTTCAGGGACAACAAAAACTGCAAGTGGATTTCAATGGGAAGATTGACCATCTATATACTGATCTGAATGGGAAGATTGGCCATCTGAATGGGAAAATCGAGGCTCTCAGTACCAGTCATAGGATGCTGGAAACGCAAGTAGCTCAGACTGCAGCAAATGCCAAGGGAAAGATGGTTCATTCACACAATGAACACGTTAATGCCATTACCTCAAGTGCAGGAAATTTCGATGAGGACTCTGAAATCGCCTGAGCATCGATCGATACACCCTTGTATCGATCAATACCAGTCCAGACATCTGCACGAGAGGATCCAAAAACCCGTGTATCGATCGACACTCCCAAGGTGTCGGTCGATACTGAGGCGATTTCTAAGGAGACGCCTGAGATTTCGATTGTGGTACCTAAAGTAGTTGCAGAACGAGTGTATATACCCAAGATACCTTATCCTATGCCTCGTATTATGACAAAGAAGGAATGGGAGGACACCATATGCAAAGCTATGCTGACTGTGGAGCCTCCTTTTGATGATATATCTGCCAGAGACGATTCAAGAGCAAGAGTATCGATCGATACCCTACCTGGTGTCAATCGATACCCCTCGCAGATCGAACCAGAAATTGTGAAAACACCTGAGTTGATCGAAGAAAGAGTTCGCAAGCCCAAGAAGCTGAATCCTATTCCTCAACACCTCAGAGGTCCCTTTTCTCCAAAGCAGTTGCGTGGCTTTGAGAATATGGTACGAAGGATCTCCCATGAATTGTCTTTCGAAGAAGCTCTAGAACACCGTCCTCTGCTAAGTCACTTCAAAGATTGCAGAGAAACTCTGGAAGAGATCGAAGTGCTCTTTATCGAGGCAAGACGCAAGTCGCTACCGCTGAGGCAGTTGACCCAGAGGGAAGATCCAGGGAAATTCGCGGTTCCATGCTCTATCTCTGGAGTTGAGTTCAAAGAGTCTCTCGTTGACTCAGGGGCTAGTGTTAATGTCATCTCAAGGGCAATTACAGAGCGGTTGAGAGCTGATATTCGATCTCCCAAGACATCTATCACATTCGCGAACTCTTCAACCTCAATTCCATATGGTACAATCTCTGATTTGATGATCAAAGTAGGAGATTGTCTGGTGCCCACTAATTTTTAGGTTGTGGAGATGAGCGGATCTGAAGTGTCTTTGCTCCTGGGACGGCCGTTTATGGCTACTGCTGGCGCGATCATAGACACACCTAATAAGAGAATCTCTTTCTCTTACATTGACGGAGATGTCTACTATGATGCCATACCTACTAGAGGAACTCCCACACGTGTCTCTTGCATTGAAGTTGTCACAGGAGAGACACTAGCAGTTAATCTTTTGGAAGAGCCTCTTGACGAGCCAACTGTCATAGACGATTCGGTTGAACCGCCCAGCATCCCCAAGGAAGTTGTCAAGAAGGCTAAGGCAACAAAGAAGAAGGTGAAGATCAAAAGAGTCGAGAATCTCCATGTCACTTTAATCCCTCAGAACTATGATGGAAACTCGATTGAGTACAAGGTGAAGTGCAAAGGAGCCTCGAAACCATTCTCTAAGGCTAGAGTTCTTCTTACTCCTGAGCTGAAAGAGAAAGGAAAAGAGTTTGTGGAGAGTATGTTGAGCAAAACTCTGAAGATAGCGATGTCAAGTTGTGGAGCATGTTTTGTTGCAAGCTCGCATTCTTATCCTGCCTGAATGGCGTTACAGTCAAGCTAATGACGTTAAACAAGCGCTTGGTGGGAGGCAACCCACTGGTGAGTCTATATATATAAGTATTTTTCTTTTATTTTTCGTTTGTGTCAGGATAAACAAGGAGCAAAACTCGAAATAGCTTTAGTATCGATCGATACCCCCATTGGTATCGGTCGACACCAATCGCGAATGTACGGTTCATTATGTCGATTTAAGCTTGGTATTGATCGATACCAGGTTATGTGTCGGTCGATACCCAATGTTCCAGCAAGGTAACTTCTTGTTTTTCAACATTTTATTCTGTTTTTTTGTTTTCTTTTACCTACTCTAGGCTAGATAACACTGGGGACAGTGTTGTTCAAGTCTGGGGGAGGTGTCTGCTGACATTGTGTTTGTTTTACTTAGAGTCAGTTGTTTTATCGAGTCAAAAACATTTTATTGAGTCAAAACTTGTTGGAGATGATGATCATGTGCTTGAATTGTTGTTTAGATTTTGTTTTTGAGTGACCAGTGTTGCATGATCAGTTTGAGATCGACTAATGAAAAATCCAAGGACTGGCCAGTTGACTAGAAAACATCCATGTCTCCAGCAGAGTTCTTCTGAAACCTGAGCCAAATTTCTACACTTCATCAATGTGGTTAGTGTTTTTAGAGCTTGATTTATCATTCATATCTGATAAAGGAACCCATATGTTTAGAGTAATGGTATCTCTCTCCCCTGTTATAAGTTGATAAATAAGAGCATAAAAGATGAGATGATATTCTTCTGAGCAGAGGGTTAGGAAAATTTTCAGCGATCCCATTATTCTAGTTAAGAGGGAATGATCACACAAAGGTTGAAAACGAGGTTAGGAAAATTTCCTGTGATACCACTATTCGCCTAAACCTTTGATACATATAGAGGAAATAACTGGGGATTCGGTGGCAAACACCATCAATACTCGCGTTTCGGACCTTGATATGTATATGCAGATCTAAAAAAAGAGAGAGAACATAATAAGAAATAAGTCTGGGGGAGAGAAATTGATACAAAAGTGTGAAAAAGGATAGTTTCTTGTCATGATATTGTATGGTAAAGAATCTAGAAGGTTCTTGAACATTGGCTGCAGCGATGAAACTGGAGATGAAGGTTTTATTTGAACAATGCTGCGAGATAATGTGTGGAGTCTGGAAAAGCTGTGAATGTCTACGGAGAAGTACATGGTGGTTAGATCAAAAGCTGGTTATGTGACATTTGGTTGCTTGGGAAAAGGATCTTTGCGATGGTTCCTGAACATGTGAGTCTCCGCGTTTTCAAACCTCTTTCTCTGGTTTAGTTTTCTGTTTTGCTTGAGGGCAAGCAAAGGCTAAGTCTGGGGGAGTTGATATATTATGGTTTTTACCCCTTTTAGGCCATGATATAAGTCCATTTTATAGAGTCTTTCTAGTATTTTGGAGTCTTTTAGAGTCTTTTACAGGTTTTAGCACGTTTGGAGCATAATTGGATATATTGGAGCTTTCTGGAGCATTTTGGAGCAAAGCTGAAGTTCGTGTTGCTGAGTAGCCGATTTCACGTCGAGCATCGATCGATACCCCCTGGTATCGATCGACACTCGTCACAGCAGACACGACCCACAACTTTAATGAAGAGTTGAAGAATTGCAACTTGGTCCAGAAGTCTTTAATATTTGCAAGAAGCCCCAAAACGTGATTTAGGTTATTTATAGGGATTTTACAGCCACTTTGTTGGCTACGCTTTATTTTATTCTGGATTTGTGAGAGAGCTTTTGAAGGGAGACAAGTCTGATACTCTGTTTGTCGAGAGAAGATTTTGAACCCTTTTGTTACTCTTTCTTATTTCCTATTGAGTATTTATTCTAACATGTTTATTGATTCAATTTCCATGTTGGAGTAGATCTCTTGTTAGGTTTAGGGAGTCTCATAAGGGATTTCTTTGAATGCTAGGTTGATTAGTTATTTAGGGTCCATAATCTGAATTAGTTCTTCGCCTTAAGTTGTTTTCAAAGCTAATTCTAGATTGATCACCTAGAACTTAGATCTTAGGATAATTGATTAGGCACGACAATGCGATTAATTACCTGATAGAACTTAGGGTGAGCAAATTGATTATTCGCAAAGAGATTTGGTTTAATTGATTTGTGAACATATCAAACCTGGAATTAAGGCTGATTTATTCTTAGGGATTTGCCAAGAAATTTGGGATTCTGAAGTTTAGATTTAGATAGTTTTCGCAACGACAGTTGGTTAATTATACTCTAGTGATTTGAGTTCGAGACCCGTGCGTAACCTGAACCAAGAGGGTCAGTTGTGCAGTACGAGAGGGCAACGTCTATATGGAGAGGGGAAAATCATTCCACCTGCTCCTGTTTGCGAGGACATTGTCACTGGAAACGCGAACGCTGAGAACGCTATGGTTAATCGTGGCAGAACGATTGGTGAGTGCAACATACCTGACCAGTTTTATGCAAATCGATCAGCGATTCGTCCTCCACCTTATCAGAGGAATGACTTTGAGCTGAAACCTGCATACTACACTCTTGTGGGACAGCACCCTTTTCATGGTTTTTCCAGCGAACATCCCATGGATCACATTGAGAGGTTCGAGGACTTGGTCACTAGCATCAAGAGTAATGGAGTGTCCTACGATTACCTTTTCTGCAAGCTTTTCCCATACTCTCTTGGTGGAGAAGCGACTTACTGGCTGAAACAGTTGACTCCTGGATCGTTGACTACTTGGGATCAAACTAAGACTGCTTTCCTGAACAACTTCTATGATGATGCACGATCCGAGGATCTCAGGAACAAGATTTCTCAATTTTCTCAGGGTCCGACTGAGGCACTCAAGGCTGCTTGGATTCGTTTCAAGTCATATTAGAGAGATTGTCCACACCATGGGTTCACTCAGGTTCAGCTGCTTGGTACTTTCTACAGAGGAGTCGATTGGAGGTATCAGATGTCCTTAGATGCTGCAAGTAATGTGAATTTCAATACCAGATATCTTGATGATGCTTATGTGCTTATTACGAACTTGGTTTCTAGCAATAGTACCAAGAATGTAGACATGGAGCGTAAGAAGCAAGCTGGAAATTCAGATTGCAGTCAGATTGCTGAGGTGAATGATAAGTTAGATTCAATGCATAATTTGTTGATAGGCAAGCAACATAAGGCTTTTCATTTTGTTGAAAAGGATGAAGTGGAATATGTCAACTACATTGATGGATTTGGATCTCAGGATCAAAGGTATCAACGACCATCCACACCACCCAGAATTTCTGAGAGCAAGATTGAATCTATATTTGAACAGCTTCTTCAAGGACAGCAGAAGCTGACTGTGGAATTCAATGGGAAGATTGATGTCCTGTATACTGATTTGAGTGGAAGGATCGACGCTATTCATATTCAGCAAGAAAATGCTGGAAACTCAGGCAGCTCAGACTGCAGCAACTGTCAAAGAATTGATGGTTCATTCACAGAACGAAGAGATTTCGGAAATCACCTCTGTATCGACCGATACCCTCTTGTATCGATCGATACCTGTTCGAGAATCTGTCAAGGACGTCTCGAAGGAGCAAGCATCGATCGACACCCTCCCTATATCGATCGATGCCAACCCAGATACTGCGAAGGAACCGCATACGAATGTTGACAGAATTCGCAAGCCCAAGAAGCTGAACCCTATCCCTCAACACCTCCGTGCCCCATCACTCCAAAGCAGTTGCATGGCTTTGAGAAGATGGTACGACGGATTCCCCTCACACTGACCTTTGAAGAAGCTCTAGAGTACATGCCTCTGCTGAGTCACTTTCGAGGTTGCAGAGAGACCGAGCACGAGATCAAGGTACTTTTTGCCAAAGTCAGAAGTCCACCGCCTCCACTGCAGCAGTTTACTAAGAAGGACGACCCATGAAAATTTTCAGTTCCATGCTCCATCTCTGGAGTCGAAATCAAGGAATCACTGGTTGATTCAGGGTCTAGCGTGAACGTCATGTCGAAGGCACTTGCGGAGAAGCTTAAGATCGATGACATACGATCTACTCAGATGCCTCTCACATTCGCGAACTCTTCCACATCTGTTCCGTACGGAACAATCCCTGATTTGCTAGTTAATGTAGGAGATTGCCTGGTTTCTACTGATTTTCAGGTTGTGGAGATGAGTGCACATTCTCCCACGCAGTTGATCTTTGGAAGACCGTTCATGGCTACGGTTGGTTGCATTATGGGCACACCCAGCAAGCACATCTCGTTCTCATACATTGGCAAGGGGGTGTACTACAAAGCCATCCCTAGAGGAACTCCCGCA
The DNA here is from genome assembly GCA_002933935.1 of Eutrema yunnanense. NCBI lineage: Eukaryota > Viridiplantae > Streptophyta > Magnoliopsida > Brassicales > Brassicaceae > Eutrema > Eutrema yunnanense. The sequence goes on from PKML01040716.1 coordinate 115,827, forward strand.
CATATCTCTTGCATCACCGTTGTTCAAGGACAGACATTGGTGGTTGATCTTTTGGAAGAGCCTCCTGACGAGCCAACTGCCACAGACGTTCTAGATAGTCCTTCTGTCATCACCAAGAAAGACGTCAAAACAGCTAAGACAAAGGAGGAAGTGAAGAACAGAAGAGTCGAGAGTGCTACATATGTCACCTTAACTCCTTAGAAGTGCGATGACGATTCGATCGAATACAAGGTGAAGTGCAAGGGACGCTCGAAACCATTCTCTAAGGCTAGAGTTATTCTCACATCGGAGCTGAAAGAGAAAGGACAAGAGTTTTTGGAGAGCATGATGAGAAGAACTCTGAAGCTGGCAATGTCAAATTGTGGAACTTGTTTCGGCGCAAGTTCTCATCTTTCTCCTGACTGAACGGCCGTGAAGTCAAGCTCGTGACGTAAAACAAGCGCTTGGTGGGAGGCAACCCACTGGTAAGTCTGTACATAAGTCTTTTATTTTTGTCTTTATTTTTAGTTTTGTGTCTTGTACCTTGTGTCTTAACGTGAAGCAGATTAAGCGAGGAGTATCGATCGACACCTGTCAGTATCGATCGATACTACGCGGATAAAAGGTGGAATTGTCTATGAGTATCGATCGATATTCATTTGTATCGATCGATACCATGCGGGAAGGTAAGTTCTCTTAAAACCCTCGGGTTTCTTTTTCTCCTCCTTCTTCTCCATCGATCGATACCGCCTCCATATCTCTCTCAAATCTCATCTTTCCCATTTCTTCACCGATTTTGGTGATTCAAGCGCCTAGACTCATTGGATTTTCATCCTCTATCTCTTTCTAGCATTTGTTTCATCAATCAGCAAAGATGGCATCTAAGTCGAAACAAGCAAGAACCACAGATGCATCGAGCTCTAACCCATATGCTACGGATGTTCCAGCAGCCTTACGCAGAGGTCCTTGGTCTAAACTGAATGAGAAGGCCAGGATCTCTTGTCATCGCGATTAGGGTGGACAAGAGAAGGCGTATGCCTTGAGTGATGACACCACATTCAGACCCATTTCTGAGGAGTGGGACGACTTCGACACGCTGTTCTATAACGCGTGGTTGGGTGTTACCATCGAGCCTACCAGGTTTGTCGATGGACTTTCCTTGCATCAGCTGGGTCTCGACACAGATTTGGCTCGTCTACTTGGGCAGATTGGTTTTGGTCACATGGCTACACAGCAGCATGACCTCTACCCCGACTTGGTTCGTCAGTTTATGGCGACAGCTCGCATTAGCTTTTCAGACGAGGTTCTGCGAGACGCACAGGGTGGTAGCCTGTCTTTCATGGCTCGCGGAGTGAGGTACATGATTTCATTCCCTGATCTCTGTGATCTCTATGGTTTTCGGAGGGATCGCAGGAGGATTGCTCTTCCAGCTGCCCATCTTGACATGCGTGGATTTTGGGCATGGTTCGGGAACGGCGTCTACGAGTCTAAGATGTCCACTCAGATAGACATATGGCATCCAGTCCTGCGTTGTTTTGTTAGGATCCTGAGCACTACTCTCCTGTGCAAGATGGAGCCTAACAAAATAAGAGTGTCTGAGCTTCTGCTTTTGTTTCTGGCTGTCAGGAACATCATCCCTGAGCAGGATTTTGATTGGCCCGAGCTTGAGGATGTCAACCTTGGGGCTGTTTTCGCGTATCATCTGGTCTCTCTGAAGACCAAACCATTCACAGGGACGAGCACGAAGATGGAGTCAGTTGGTAGTCTTCTGACACCTATCTTCCAGCACCTCGGGATCAGTACTACGAGCTGCTCGATAGTCACTACGCGTCGGTACATGGATGAGGCTCATCTGAGGAACCTTAAGTGGTTGAAGTCCGGAAGGAAGTGGATTCTTTGTAGATCTGATGGAAGTTTTCTGGTGCAGCTACCTGACAGGGATCTGACGGACATATCTGAGGATCCTGCTCAGTTTCGTTTTGAGCCTCCTGCAGAGCTATTGATTTCGATTCCTGCGACTCGACGACATGTTCGTCCACCTGCTGCTGATATCCCATCTACTTCATGTCAGAGAGGACATACACAGGCTGCACCGTGCCAACCTATCCCTGAGCCACAGTGGCCTGAGGACACAGACGTCCCGATGGAGCCCGCTGCTTTCCAGAGATTTATGATAGCACTACAAAAAAACAGCGTTTTGGCGACTACAGAAGTAGTCGCTATTTAGTCGCTATTTAGTCGCTAAAACCCAGATTACGACTAAATAGCGACTAAATCATGTAGTCGCTAATCTTTAAGTCGCTAATCTTTAGTCGCTAAAGGATGTAGTCGTAAAATAGTCGCCATGAACAGTGCAGTAGTCGTAAAATAGTCGTAAGATTTAGCTACTATTTAACGACTATTATATGACTAATAGAGCGACTATTTGGCGACTACATGTAAAAAATAATTAAAAAAATATATAAAAAATATTTTTATTTATTAAAATAATTAATTACAAAAAATTACAAAAAATGAAAAAAAAAGACTCTCGCCGGCGAAGCTTCGATCTTTTTCTCCCTCGCCGGATCTGCTCCTCCAGCGCCGCAGAACACGGATCTGCTCCTCCTGCCAGACTCGCGGGCTCCTCCGTCTGGCTCCCAAGTGCCACCATCCTCACGATTTGATGAACCGCAAACAGATCTGCAAAAAAAAAACTTTTAGAGAAGTTTTTGTCGGAGGCGAAAAGAGGAAGAGAGAGGAAGAACGAAGCCTTACCATTTTGCGTTGGCAACAAAGGAGAATTCCGGCGGCGAGAAGATGCAACCGGTGGCGGTAAGCAGATCTGGAAAAAAAAAGTTATAAGAAAGGCGGCGAAAAGAGGAAGATGGAGGAAGACGGAGGAAGAGCGAGGGCTTACCATTTCGTGCCGGCGACCAACGAGAAATCCGGCGGCGAGAAGACTTTGCTGAAAGCGGCGATGAGATCGAAGAAGAGGAAAAGAGGGAGTAAAATCGAAGAAGAGGAAAAGAGGAGACTTAAGTGATTTAGGGTATCTAATTAGGTTGGGTTTGGGCCTAAACCAAGTTTGGTTTGGGCCTAAACCAAATTTTTTTTTTTTTTCGCATGTAGTCGTAACTTAGGCTCCGAATGCAGAAAGCGGATCAGGCGGTGCGGATCAGTTGTTTTATCGAGTCAGTTGTTTTATCGAGTCAGTTGTTTTTGTTTTTCTTAGAGTCAGTTGTTTTATCGAGTCAAAAATGTTTTATTGAGTCAAAACTTGCTGGAGATGATGATCATGTGCTTGAATTGTTGTTTTGATTTTGTTTTTGAGTAACCAGTGTTACAGGATCAGCTCTAGATCGACTAATGAAAAATCCAAGGACTGACTAGTTGACTAGAAAACATCCATGTCTCCAGCAGAGTTCTTCTGAAGCCTGAGCCAAATTTTTGCACTTCATCGATGTGGTTAGTGTTTACAGAGCTTGATTCATCATTCATATCTGACAAAGGAACCCATATGTTCAAAGTAATGGTATCTCTCTCCCCTGTTACAAATTGCTAAATAAGAGCATAAAAGATGAAATGATTTTCTTCTGAGTAGAGGGCTAGGAAAATTTCCAGCGATCCCATTATTCTACTCAAGAGGGAATGATCACACAAAGGTTGAAAGCGAGGTTAACAAAATTTCCCTTGGTACCACTATTTACCTTAACCTTTGATACATAGAGAGGGAAGAACCGGGGATTCGGTGGCAAACACCATCAATACTCGCGTTTCGGACCTTGATGTGTATATGCAGATCTAAAAAAAAAGAGAACATAATAAGAAATAAGTATGGCGGAGAGAAAGTGATGCAAAAACTGTGAAAGTGGATGGTTCCTTGTCATGCTATTGTATGGTAAAGAATCTAGAAGGTTCTTGAACATTGGTTGCAGCGATGAAACTAGCGATGAGGGCTTTATTTCAACAATGCTGCGAAATAATGTGTGGAGTCTGGAAAAGCTGTGATTGTCTACGTAGAAGTACATAGATCAAAAGCTGGTTAGGTGACATTTGGGTGCTTGGGAAAAGGATCTTTGCGATGGTTTCTGAATAGGTGAGTACCCGTGTTTTCAAACTTCTTTCTCTGGTTTAGTCTTCTATTTGCTTGAGGGCAAGCAAAGGCTAAGTCTGGGGGAGTTGATATATCTTGGTTTTTACTCCATTTAAGTCATGATATTAGTCTGTTTTATAGAGTCTTTTACAGGTCTTAGCACGTTTGGAGCATAATTGGAGATATTAGAGCTTTCTGGAGCATTTTGGAGCAAAGCTGAAGTTCGTGTTCTGAGTACCCGATTTCACGATCAGTGTCGATCGATACTGCCTAGTATCGATCGATACTCTCCACAGCAAGACACGGGCCGCGACTTATGAAGAGTTGAAGAATTGCAACTTGGTCCAGAAGACTTTAATATTTACAAGGAGCCCCCAAACGTGATTTAGGTTATTAATAGGGATTTTACAGCCACTTTGTTGGCTACGCTTTATTTTGCTTTGAATTGTGAGAGAGCTTTTGAAGGGAGACAAATCTGAAACTCTGTTGGTCGAGAGAAGATTTCGAACCCTTTTGTTACTCTTTCTTATTTTCTATTGAGTATTTATTCAAACGTGTTTATTGATTCAATTTCCATGTCTGAGTAGATCTCTTGTTAGGTTTAGGGATTCTCATAAGGGATTTCTTTGAATGCTAGGTTGATTAGTTGTTTAGGGTTCACAAACTGGATTAATTATTCACATTAGGTTGTTCTCAAAGCTAATTTTGGATTGATCACCTAGAACTTAGATCTTAGGATAATTGATTAGGCACGACATTGCGATTAATTACCTGATAGAACTTAGGGTGAGCAAATTAATTATTCGCAAAGAGATTTGGTTTAATTGATTTGTGAACATATCAAACTCAATATTAAGGCTGGTTTATTCTTAAGAATTTGCAAAGAAATTTGGGATTCTGAAGTTTAGATTTAGATAGTTTTCGCAACGACAGTTGGTTAATTATACTTCAGTGATTTGAGTTCGAGAACCGTGCGTAACCTGAACCCTGATTAGTTAGTTTATTTTGCATTCATTGATTTCCTGAGAAATATCCCTGAACCTGTCTTTCTCCTATTGAATTTACAACTCGTTTACTGTTTACTGCTTTTTGTTTCATCTTAATTGCTTAGCTTGATTCGATACTATACAATCTATTGTGCGATTTCTCTGAGTTCTTGTGTTCGACCCCTGAATACTGCAGCAACTGCTTTAGTACTTTTTAGGGTATTAATTTGAGCATATCAATAATCATCGCCATACGTACCATCGCTTTGAGAAAGGTTCTCCACGAGGTCCATCGCTTCATCCACTCGTTTTGCCAAGAATTTTTCGTTAGATGCGGTGTCCAAAAGCATCTGTATCTTCGGTAAAGTACCACAGTATAGTGTACTCAAAAGCGAGGCGTCCGAGAATCCGTGATGTGGACATTGGGTGGTGTAGCTTCTATATCTCTCCCAAGTTTCATTAAAGGTCTCATGGTTCCGTTGAGTGAAACTAGAGATGTTGTAATTTCACACGTGCTTCCCTTGCTCTAACCCCACGGTACGAACGATGTATGTCGTCCCTCGGTTCAACTAGGTTGTGATTGCCTCAAGAACGTGTATGCATACACCTATAAGATTGAGAGGTAGCAATGGAAAGTGGAAGATATTAGTTACCAAAAAGAAAATAAGACTTAATCTAAAAAGAACCTAAATCTTAATGTTGAAATCAAAACCCAATTGGCAACAGCGCCAAATTGATGAATGAATTTTGCAAGTCTTGAGATCAATTACTCAAAATACCATTGCTAGTATAAGCGGTTCAATCCAAATGGGTAAGATTTCAAGGCAACAAGGATGCAAGGCACTTCTTAAGTTAAGCTAAATAAGGAAGAGTTGTGATTTAACTAGTGAATTACGCAAACTAAAACAAGAACAAGAGATAGCAAATTAAACAAGTTGTAATGCAATAAATATAAACGAATTCAAGGATGGGGTAATCGATTTTAGATGATCCAATACTAATTCATGATGCTCAATACTCAAACAAAGCTATCCCTAGGCAATGATCATTAAGTGTGACTAATCCTCTCTCAAGACATTAATCACCATGCTAATTGCTAATCCAATATCAAACTCTCATTTGTGAATTACTAACTAGCAAGCATTAAGTGCAAACAATCAAGATCAACCAAATAAACATCCTAGACAGCTACTCTCATAGGCTAGGAATGAATATCTCTTGATTATCAAGGCATTTCATCAAACACCTTGTGGATGTGAAATGCCCTTTGATCTAGATTGACTCTCTCAAGCCCAATCTAGCATTAGGATCACTAACAAGTAGAGAAATAAGATAATCTAACCCTAAGCATCATGAATGAACCTTGGAATCACCCTAAACCTATCACATCCTCAAACTCTAAGAACTACTCACTAATCACTAGGGTTTAAACAAATCCCATAAAAGAAGAGTTAAAACCCATGATCAAATGATTGGATGATTAGAAAATAGAAGATAGATAGATAGAATCAAAGAAAACAATACTCAAATTGCATAAATCAAAAGGATCAATCTTTTACAAATTACTCTCAAACACACTTAGAGAGGTTTTTGCTTAAAAAGAGACTTGTTTCTAGAAAATTAGGTTTAGACAATATATAGTAAACATGGGTGAACCGGGTCAACCCGGAACAAACCGGGTATTGTTCCGGTCGGGTCTGGGTAAAATGGTTCTGGGAGTTTGCACCGATCGATCATGGATCGGTGCTAAATCTTCTTACAGCATGGCCGTCTGGATGGGTGCCGGGTGAAGGGCTGGAACGCGACGTCCGGACACGAGCTTCGGCTGGCTTGAAGACGATCGACACGCTGCTGGATTAGCACCGATCCGTGGCACCGATCCAGGATGGGTCGGTGCAATCTTCTTCTTGGGCTGGTGATATCTCTGTCCTGACACCGACTGGATGTGCCGATCCAAGATGGATCGGTGCATTCTCCTTCTTGCTTTGGCACTTCTCTCTGTGTCGACACTTCTCTCTGTGTCGACACCGCTCCAGAGCACTGATCCAGGATGGATCGGTATGCTCGTCCGACACTTCATCTCTTGGCTCAGCTTCCTCATGTCTCAACACCGATCCAATGCACCGACCCATGATGGGTCGGTGTGCCTTCTGAAAACCCATTTCTTCTTTTTGCTTTCTCCTTCATGCTCCCAAGGTCGGATGTGCTCGGTTCTAAGGTTTCCCATCTCCATTAAAATGCCTCCAAGCCCGTAGAAATCATTCCAAAACATGAAAGACTCATTATGACCTAAATGCATGACCCTAAACTCTAACAAACACTAAAATGCTAAAGAAAGATGTGAACTAGCAAGTGAATGATCTAAAATGTTAACTAATATTCATGTTAAAGACATGTAAAATATGCAAATATCAGTCCCCAAACATACTTTTGAAATAACCAAACCATTTTGGTAAGATTTTTTTCATAAATGCATTCGGATATGATCATTTAAATGTGCATTTGGTTCTGGTTGGTTCGAGTCTTGTCCAGTTTGTGTCATGAGTCGTCTTTGATCTTTGATGGGTCAAGAATCCATACTGAATTGGTTCTGGGTTGGAACGTTGTTGGTTTGGCTAATGTTATTAAATATTGGGTATTAATTAGGTCGCTAGTACATGCCATGGTCAAAGGGTATGGGATGTGGTCGAGCTCATCTCGACCAACGGGTAAGTAATCTCAATCATCTCCATTTTCATATCGTTACATGGATGACTGTCTCTCAACCAGAATGGTCCTTGTGTTGTCCAAGAAGGTTACTACTCTGTCCTTGGTGTTGGTTTAGGTTTAATAGCTCTGTGGTCGATGATTGTAGGTTGTGGTTGATGCGAGTACGACTGCCTCGACGAGGACACATCCAGATTTCTGAACTAGGTAGAGCAGTCGTACTCGACGAGGACACATCACGAAGACACTATCGTCAATCTTCTTTCGACCATATTTTTATTTCTCTCGACCAAAATGATATTTGGTCGAGTCCTCCTCATGTCTTGGATTAGGTGGCTTTTCCATCACATCCTTAGACTCCAACCAGTACGGATGAACTTGTATCACACCATAGTTGACTTCACTTTGAATGTCCTCATCAGAAGTTTAAGAGTTCAAGTGGCCTAAACAAAGCGATTTTTTTTCCAATGAAAATGGAACTCTGACACATTAAAATCAGAGGGGTGCAATCTATATCCCGAGGACATAACCCAGTTACAACTAGGACACCTAGTGTTTGTGTAAAAATTGTGCTATTCGTTGGAAGTACTCACTACAAGAAAATAGGGGTATTTCTGACGGCCAAATCCGTCGGAAATCCGTCGGAAAAGACCTTTTCCGACGGATTTCCCTTTTCCGACGGATTTCCGACGGAATTAAGCTGTCGGTTACAGTTCGTCGGAAATATGGCTTCTGTCAGAAATTTCCGACGGAATTAAGCGGTCGGTTACTTTCCGACGGATATTCGGTCGGAAATGCCGTCGGAAGTCCGTCGGTTGAACGTCGGGAATTTCCGACGGTATTCCGACGGATATATTACAGACAGCATTTCCGACTGATGGTGATCGGATGAATTTGTCGGAAATCCGTCGGAAATATTTCCGACGGATTTCCGACGGTAACTATTTCCGACGGATTTCCGACGGATAATTTGATCGGAAGTTGTCTCAGAAGTCCGTCGTTTCTTCGTCGGAAATAAAATCCGTCGGAAGTCCGTCGGAAACTTATTCCGACGGATTTCCGACGGAATTGCGACGTATTTTGAATTTTATTTTGAATTATTTAATTATTTGTTTTTTTGAAATTTATAAATTAAAATTATATAAATTAGAAATATAAATTAAAAATAGAAATAATAAATATATAAATTCATTAAACAAAATTAAAAAATTCATTACACATTAAAAAAAATTGTTCAAAAAAAAAAC
>PKML01040716.1:129300-148702 GCA_002933935.1 Eutrema yunnanense
AAATCAATGGTTGCAAAAACACATCAAGTGATCTCTTCGGATGCTCTGGTCCAGGAACGAGAATGCTAAGGAACAAGAACTCTCTTCGCATGCACAAAGATGGCGGCAAATTGTAAGGTGTTATAATTACTGGCCACAAAGAATATTTTCTGCCGTGCTTCCCAAAAGGGTTGAAACCATCTGTACATAATCCAAGGTATACGTTCCTCGCCTCAAACGCAAAGTTGGGATAAATGGATTGAAAATGTTTCCATGCTACTGCGTCTGACGGATGGGCGATTTGTCCATCTGTTGTATGCTCTGCATGCCATCTCATTGCTCCCGCTGTGCACTCTGACTGATATAACCTCTTCAATCTCTCTATTAACGGTAAATACCACATCCGTTTATATGGCACTGGCACTCTTCCACCTGTTTCCTTATACCGAGGTTTGCGACAAAAACGGCATGTCGTACGGTCTGCGTCTTCTCTCCAGTAGAGCATACAGTTGTCTATGCATACATCTATCATCTGATACGGCAATCTTAGACCTTGAACAAGTTTCTGTATCTCATAGTATGATGCCGGTGCAAGATTATCTTCTGGCAAAATTTCTTTCGCAAAATCAGCGATTGCATCCACGCACTCCTCACTCAAATTGAAATCCGTCTTTATACCCATCATCCTTGTTGCAGTTGATAAAGGGGAATGTTCACCTCTACACCCATCATATAACGGATGTTTAGCAGCGTCTAACATATCAAAGAATCTCCGAGCTTCTAAGTTAGGCTCTTCTCCTCTATCTCCATACTCAGCAACCGATGGTATACTTTCACGAAATGCATCGTTCACTATCTGAACATGACCTACAGTACTTTGTACTTCCATTGCGGGTTCTTCTAAGCTAGTGTTATCCCCAATATAATGTTCAATAGTACTAGCATAATTATCCACCATTGTATCATTCTCTCCATGATAATACCAAATCTTGTAACCCGGCATAAACCGATGACAATACAAGTGTGACCATACTTTATCTATCACGATAAATCTACGATTCCCACAATTGGTACAAGGGCAATAGATTTTACCGGTTTTTTTTGCTTTCTTCTGCATACCCGCAAATGCCATGAATTCCTGTAGACCTTCTTTGAATTCCTCCGTAACTAGGCCCGTGTCCGGAATTTGATGAGGCTTGTCCATCCATGATCGAAAATAATTATAAGGATTTGAAGAAGACATTTTCGTAAGGAATTAGATAAGAGAGATTTTTTTGTTGTGATTATAAATGAACCATGGATACGTTTTTATAAGGAAAATTTTGTGCATTTTCCGACGGATTTCCGACGGATCTAAAGTAGATATTATCGATGTCGGCAACCATGTCGGCAACCATGTCGGTAAAGTCACCATCTGTCGGAAATCCGTCGGAAGTCCGTCGGAAATCCGTCGGAAAATTCCGACGGATGGGAGTCGTCGGAAATCCGTCGGCAGTATGTCGGCAACATCAGAATTGCTCGGAAAGTCGTCGGAAATCTGTCGAAAAGTGTCCGACGGATTATGGTCGTCGGAAATCCGTCGGAACTTCCGACGGATTTCCGACGGGTTCACTTTTCCGACGACTTTCCGACGGATTTCCGATGAACTTCTCATCTGTCGGAAAGTCGTCTGAAATTTCCGACGGAATTATAGCCGTCGGAAACACCCCTGTTTTCTTGTAGTGACTACGAAAAACGTGGAGGCAAATTTTTATCTTTATAAATATATAATCTCATTAACAAGCAAGAATTAAGACACTATTAATCTCTAAGCTGTCATCATTGTTGATGTCTTATTTTCTAAACCCTAAACATCCGCTATGATAGATGAAGACATTCTTAGGATAAAATTAGCTTATCATTTATCGTCCCCAGTCGTACTCATGTCTCCATTAGGGAATGAGAGAGCCGATAGTGTTGGATCAATTTTTAATAAGTCATGGGCTTATTAAAAATTGAATGTAAGTGAATGGGAAATGGGCCTTGGGTCATGGGAAAACGCTAAGCTTTTGTGATTAAGTGGTGAAAGTGAAGTGTGTTTTGTCCCACATTGGAAACAAATGGGAATGACACCTCTTCTCTTTGGCTATATAAAGAAGCCTCTAGTCTCATTCACAATACACACTTCTCACTGAGAACAAAAGCTCACAAGAGCATCATTCAATCCCTCTCGGCTTTCTTCTTCTTCTTTAAGAGTAAGTCTGAGAGTATAACATAGAATACTCAGTCCGTACATTCTACGATCGAATGATGCGATCGTATAAAACTGTCACACTGCGGGAGATATTTAGAATTAAGAAAAGTGATCATCTCGCCTCCATTTCAATGTTCTTTTCTTAATTGTTTAAGCGTTGTTCTTTGTATTCTTCTTCGTAATTTCTGTATTCGAATTTATGATTCTACAGTCTTTGTATTCATGCTTTTCTTAATTGCGAAATTTTTTTTTTCTTTCCACGATTTTGTAAAAAAAAAATGTTTACAAAAATATCGTAAACATGGAACGTTTACTAGCGAATTCGCTAATCGTTTCCGTGATACAAGAAGAGAAAAAAAAAAGATATTCATATTTTTTCTTATAAACAATTTCCGCGAAGGCCATTGGGCGAGTTTCGCGAAACATTTTTCTGATAGATCTAAAACGATTTCCGCGAAGGCCGTTAGGCGAGTTTCGCGAAACGTTTTTCTGATAGATCTAAAACGATTTCCGCGAAGGCCATTGGGCGAGTGTCACGAAACATCTTCAAAAATATCAAGACGATCTCAAACGATGTACGGGAACGTTTTATACCAACTTTCCTAAATGTTTAAAAGTGATTTTTGGAACGTCTTCTAGAGATATCCGCAAATGCTTATGTCGAGTTTTGAGGAAAAAAAAACCCTTAAAACTCAAAAGAAAATTCATGAGTCATGAGTCAATTTGCAATTAAGTGCAAATTCAATTGTGTTTGATTTTGTAACTTAAAAAAAAAATTATTACTCACTTTGAAATTGTCTTAATGAGAAAAAATTCTCAAATCTCCGTTTATTGCTCAACGGTGGATACGTTGGAGTGTTGGGATATAATCAAGCAAACTTCAAAACTCAAATGCGCTTCTGCGAACGCTTAATATATTGGGAAAAATAAGATATTCGGGCTGTGCTCGGGTTTTAGAATTAGAAAAATAAGATTAATCTTTTTGGCTCAAAATTCATTTTGCTAATTGTTTGATTTAGTCAACAATGCATAATATCTCATTTAGTGTTTTGTAACAACACAAATAAAGTATGCTTGATTTTGTAACATTTCAATCTTGACTTTATGAAGACAATTGATTCTCTAGTTAAGCACATAATGACAAATTCAAACTTGAATTCTTTTTGTAACATACAAAGTCAATTCACGTCATTATGGGAAAATAAAAAACGTCTATATCCACTTTATGGCTCTTGTTGAGCATTTGGGATATAAAAGAGAAAGCTATCATCTCCATCCTCGTATGATCAGAATTATTTTGTTCAGTTTCTCGGAAAAAAAATTTCGGAAGTACAAGAAATCAATTATACAATTCAACCCTTTTTGGAGTTGAATTTTTTGCCAAAAATTAGAGAAAAATTAATTTACTTGGTCTGATACTTGTTGATTTTTTCAACAAAATTTTGGAAGTAATTAATTTATTTTTTGCTATTTATTTGATTAAATTCTGGATTTTCCAAAACAATTATATTTTGGAAAATTATTTTTGAGTCTACTCTTGCAATTTATTTAATTGCTGGTTTGAACTTCAATTATTAGTATACTTGTTCGGGTTTGCTTTTGTGCAAAACGAAACAAAAAGTATCACTAAAATGATAACGTTTACAAGAACGTGTCTAATTGTGTCAAGTCTGGTGAGTCGATACCCCAAGTTGGGAGTGGTCTGCCACCTGAGACTTTGTCTTGCTTCGAAGAGCAAAATGCTTAAAAGAAGTTCAATGGCATATGACTTAAGAGCAGGTTTGGCATGAACGGTTAGGGCATATGAATTATAAATCTATCCAAAGATTAATTAATTTGAATCTAATCCCGAAATGCAAAATAAGTAAAACTAAATCAGAGACATACGTACAAGCAAAACTCACGAAAACTCCATCACCTCGTGTCGAACGAACCACCGAACCTCTAGGTCTAATACACACAGATTTGTGCGACTTAAAGTTTGTACAAACTAGAGGAGGTAAGAAGTATTTTGTAACCTTCATAGATGATTGCACAAAATACTGCTACGTATACTTACTACGTAGTAAAGATGAAGTCTTGGAAAAATTCAAAGAATATAAAATCGAAGTTGAAAATCAACTCGTAAAAACTATTAAAATAGTTAGAAGTGATAGAGGAGGAGAATACGATGGACCTTTTCATGCTTTCTGTCAAGACAAAGGCATTATATATCAGACCACTGATATATCATGGTTTTTACCTCTTTTAGGCCATGATATAAGTCCGTTTTATAGAGTCTTTATTCTATTTCGTAGTATTTTAGAGTCTTTTACAGGTTATAGCACGTTTGGAGCATTATTGGAATTATTGGAGCTTTCTGGAACAGTTTGGAGCAAAAGCAAAGTCGTGTTGCTGAGTACCTGATTTCACGACAAGCATCGATCGATACCCCCTGGTATCGATCGATACTCATCGAGGCTGACACGACATGCGACTTTAATGAAGAGTTGAAGAATTGCAAATTGGTCCAGAAGTCTTTAATAATTACAAGAAGACCCCAACTCGTGATTTAGGTTATTTATAGGATTTTTACAGCCACTTTGTTGGCTATGCTTTATTTTACATTGGTTTTGTGAGGAAGACAAATCTGAAACTCCCTTCGTCCGAGATCAGATTTGGAACCCTCTTGTTACTCTTTCTGATTTATTTGATGATTTATTCAGTTATGTTGATTGTTTCATTTTCCATGTCTGAGTAGATCCACTTTAGGTTCAGGGTTCTCATAAGGGTTTTCTCTGAATGCTAGGTTGATTATCTGTTTAGGATTCACCATCTGAAATAGTTCTTCGCTTAGGTTGTGTTCAAAGCTAATTCTAGATTGACGAATCTGGAACTTAGATCTTAGAATAATTGATTAGGCACGACAGTGCGATTAATTACCTGATAGAACCTTAGGTGAGCAAATTGATTATTCGCAAAGAGATTTGGTTTAATTGATTTGTGAACATATCAAACCTGATATTAAAGCTGATTTAGACTTTAGGATTCGCAAAGAGATTTGGAATTCCTAGGATTTAGATTTAGATAATTCTCGCAACGACAGTTGGTTAATTATACCTTAGTTATTTGAGTTTAAGAACTGCGCTAAATCTGAATCCTGCTAGTTAGTTTATCTGCATTCATTGATTTCCTGAGAAATACCCTGAACCTATCTTTCTCCAATTGAATTACAACTCTTTTAATTTCTGCACTGCTTTCAATTACATCTCTTGGTTTAGCTTAATTCAATATTATACAATCTATTCTGCATATCTGTGAGTCTTTGTGGTTCGACCCCTAGCTATATTATAACTACTGCTTTAGTATCTTAATAGGGTATTAATTTGAGCATATCAACCACCGCTCCATACTCACCAGAATCTAACAGAGTTGCGGAACGAAAAAACCAAACTCTGAAAGAAATGATGAATGCAATGTTGCAGGAATCTGGGCTACCCCGAAATCTGTGGGGGGGGGGGAGGAAGCGCTTCTCGCCACAAACTATATCCTTAACAAAATACCGCACAAAGTAACTTGCAACACGCTATATGAACTCTGGAAAGGTAACGTACCTTCGTACAAATATCTGAAAGTTTGGGGTTGCCTAGCAAAAGTCGCAGTACCACCTCCTAAAAAGGTCTTAATTAGACCTAAACCCGTTGACTGTATTTTCATTGGATATGCACACAACAACAGTGCTTACCGGTTTCTGGTTCACAACTCAGACATACCGGATATCCATGTAAATACAATAATAGAATCAAGGAACACGTCTTTCTTTGAACACATCTTTCCGTGCAAGGATAAACAAAATCTAAAATGCACTCGGGAAGAGAAAAATGCTACCACCTCTACAAATGAGGCTAGCACTTCTGGCATTTCAGTAAACGAAGCAAACGAAGAAAATGAACCTAGACGAAGCAAAAGAGCTCGTAAGGAAAAATCATTCGGTCCTAACTTCATGATGGTCTTTCTCACAGAGAACGAACCAAGAACATTTACTGAAGCTATGACTACACATGACGCACCTTTTTAGAAGGAAGCTGTCAACAGTGAGTTCGACTCCATTCAGCAAAATCATACATATGAAATAACTGATCTACCTGAAGGGTTTAAAGCACTAGGGTGTAAATGGATATTCAAAACAAAATTGAAGACTGATGGCGCAATTGATAAGTACAAGGCCAGACTTGTGGTGCAAGTATTCTGACAAAAGAAGGTCTGGATTTCTTTGACACCTATTCTCCAGTAACGAGAATAACTTCAATTCGAATGCTTATTGGCATTGTAGCCTTAAGAAGTTTGGAAATCCATCAAATGGATGTTAAAACTGCTTTTCTAAACGGTGAATTAGAATAGGAGATATATATATATATATATATATATATATGACATGTGCATATTCTTTATGGTTTTAGCATGCATTTCATATAGATTTTAGGTCATTTACTTAGATCTTTATGACTTAACATACTTGTTCTTGTCTCATTTAGAGTCTTAGGTGTTTTGCATTAGGTCCTAGTGAGTCTTGCATATTTGGAATCCTTTTAGGTACCTTGGAGGAAATTTGATAGAGTTGGCTTAAGAGCATTCGGTTTGGGAGCAAGAGAAGCGGTTGAAGATGTTTTGGGAGTGTATCAGCTTTCACATCGACCAGAAGGAGGGTCACACATTGATGCAACACATTGATGCTGGACCAGGGAGCTTAACCTCGCCCCAGACGACCTCCACATCGAAGTCACACATCGATGTCAGCTCCAACATCGACCCAGGAGCAGTCACACATCGATGCAACACATTGATGCTGGACCAGGGTGCTTAACCTCGCCCCAGACGACCTCCACATCGAAGTCACACATCGATGTCAGCTCCAACATCGACCCAGGAGCAGTCACACATCGATGCAACACATTGATGCTGGACCAGGGAGCTTAGCCTCGCCCAAGACATCACCAACATCGCAGTCACACATCGATGCCAGCCCCTGGGGAAATTCACATCAACCAAAAGAGCAGTCACACATTGATGCAACACATTGATGTGAATCCTGTTTTCCACTTTTTCCTATAAATACTTGTCTAAACCTAATTTTTAAGTATGCTTTTTATTATGCTCAAAACTTTGACCTTTGAGAGAGTTTGAGCTTTGTAAGGAGGATCTTTGGTTTTATTGCAATTTGGTATTTATTTTCATCAATCCCTTCCATCTATCTTCTTCTCATCTTGATTATTCATCACCCATCAATGAATTCACCTCCCATCCATATCGATTTTGAGGTGTTCTTGATGGATCTTGAGTAGTCTTTTAGGGTTTAGAGAAAGGGTAGATTAAGATGTTCTTAGGTTTGATTCATGGTGTTTAGGGTTAGATCTTCCTATATCCCTTCTTGTTTAATGTTCTTAAGGCTAAACCTAGCTTGAAAGAGTAGGTCTAGATCATAAGGCATTTCATGAACACCAAGTGTTTGATGAAATGCCAAGAAGAATTAAACAAGAGATTTCCATTCCTAGCCTATGACAATAGTTGTCTAGGGTGTATTTTTGGTTGATCTTGTTGATTTAAACTTAATGCTTGCTAATCAATGATCCACAAATGATGATTTGCTAATGGGTTAGGTGATTAGCATAGTGATTAATTGCTTGAAAGAGAGTTAGTCAAGTGTAGGATCTTTTGCCTAGGGGTTAGCTTAATCGAGTAAATGAACATCATGAATTGAACTTGGGACTTCTTATATCAATAACCCTATCTCTAGATTCGCTTTTGCTTATTGAATTTACAATCTTGCTTAGTATTTGCTTAGTTCTAAATTGGTTACTTAACAACAACGCACTTGTTTAGCTTGAATTACTCTAGAATCTTGCATTCTTAGTGATTAAGAAAAATCCCGATAAGGTTCGATAACCTCTTATGCTACAATTGCATTTAGAGAATTGATTCTAGAGACTTGCAAAAGTCGTGTATCAATATATGAAACAACCCGAAGGATTTGTAGTCCCGAGATAAGACCACAAAGTCTGTAGACTTGTGAAGTCATTATATGGACTTAAACAAGCTCCAAAACAATGGCATGAAAAATTTGATAACACAATGATGTCAAATGGCTTCAGCATCAACGAATGTGATAAATGCATCTACATAGAAACTACTCCTTGTGGGTATATACTACTATGCTTGTACGTAGATGACATGCTAATTATTGGCAACAATAAGGACATTATTCGACAAACTAAGAAAATGCTTAGTGGAAAGTTTGACATGCAAGACATGAGTCTAGCATATGTCATTCTGGGGATTAAAATCACAAGAACTTTCGACGAAATCATTCTGTCTCAACCTCACTATGCTGAAAAGATTCTTGAATGGTTTAAGAACTATTCAAATGGGACTGCAAAAACTCCAGTTGACTCTGAACTTCACTTGACTAAAAATTCAGGTGAAGATGTGTCACAAGTAGACTATGCAAGGGTAATTGTTAGCCTTATGTACTTAACCAATTGTACTAGATCGATCTAGCACATGCGGTAAACGTACTAAGTCGCTACACAAGTAATCCAGGTCACAAACACTGGAAAGCCATAACTAGAGTACTAAACTACGTACGATACACTAAAAGTTATGGGCTGCACTATGGGAAAGAATCCGCAGTTTTGGAAGGATACAGTGACGCAAACTGGATATCAGATTCCAAAAACTCGAATACCACAAGTGGATATGTCTTCATCCTTGGAGGCGCAGCAGTAGCATGGAAATCTTGCAAACAAACTCTACTGGCAAGATCAACCATGGAGTCAGAATTCATTGCTTTAGACAAAGCAACAGAAGAAGCTGAATGGCTTCGGAATTTCCTGGAAGGTATTCCAATGTGGGAGAAACCAGTACCGGCATTACGTGTACAATGTGATAGCCAATCGGCTATGGCTCGGGCACTGAAAAATCTCTATAATGGTAAATCACGTCATATAAGAACACGACATAAAACTATTAGAAGCTTGATCACAACTGGCGTAATCACCATAGATTATGTCAAATCGGTTGAAAACCAAGCGGATCCATTTACTAAAGGTTTAGCACGTGATCAAGTTGAAAAATCATCAACGGGAATGGGTTTAAAGCCTATAACTTAAAGATGATGTTTGATGGAAACCCCACCTACGTGACTGGGGATCTTAAGATGTAAAGTTCAAATGGACAACTAAATCAAATAAAATCTAATAAAAGCACTGAAAGACTTTTCGTCTCTACCTAGTTCCCAAGATAATAAACAGTGCTTACATACATCTACTTACTGTATGTATAAAAGGATACGCATAGCGTTTAATGATGAGACCATAGCTCTGATATATCAGTGGAGTATTACATATACTTCTTAAAACAAAGACTACTGGCAAATCACATAGTGAGTGTGAAAAGAGGCCGTTTCTAGGAGAATCTAACATGCTATATTCTCCAAGTTCACTCATGATCAACCAGGCAAGTTCAAGGCCAAAATGAACGCAATAGAGAACTTAGTTCTACGAGAAAATGAAACTGGGTTATACATGTTGTCTCAGTCTACATAATAATCCGGGTGGTTCAAGACATCATGTTCACCTCCTGGCGAAGTAAACCCGACATATATTAACAATGAGTGGTCAAGTCTGAAACACGCGACCATCTCACACACAGTGATTTTTCGCATATACTCACGAAAGTCTGTTTATTCTAGTCAAGTCTAGTTAAGTTTAGTTTATCGAGTCAGTCTAGTCTTCGTATGTTTAGAATCATTTCTATTTATCGAGTCAGTCTATTCATGTGGGAGATTGTTTGATCAATTTTTAATAAGTCATGGGCTTATTAAAATTGAATGTAAGTGAATGGGAAATGGGCCTTGGGTCATGGGAAAACCCTAAGCTTTTGTGCTTAAGTGGTGAAAGTGAAGTGTGTTTTGTCCCACATTGAAAACAAATGGGAATGACACCTCTTCTCTTTGGCTATATAAAGAAGCCTCTAGTCTCATTCACAATACACACTTCTCACTGAGAACAAAAGCTCACAAGAGCATCATTCAATCCCTCTCGTCTTTCTTCTTCTTTTTTAAGAGTAAGTCCGAGAGTATAGCGTAGAATACTCAGTTCGCACATTCTACGATCGAGTGATGCGATCGTAGTCTCCAAATGGTTGTATCCTGGGATTTTTTATCTTATAAAACCGCCACACTGCGGGAGATATTTAGAATTAGGGAAAGAGATCATCTCGCCTCCATTTCAATGTTCTTTTCTTAATTGTTTAAGCGTTGTTCTTTGTATTCTTTTTCGTAATTTCTGTATTCGAATTTTTGCTTCTACTGATAGTTCTCTTCTCTATGAAATCACCATTTACGAAAGTTTCTTCACCATGGGTTTTCGCGGAGTGGTTCCCCCTTTGATTGCTGAAATAGCAGCTTTCTTCAATGTTTGGCCCAACCAGTTTTCTCCATTTGTTTGGAGAACGTTGATAGCTAATCAGGTTTTTGGAAAATATGCTGTGTGTTGACTTGGGAATAAACGAAGTTCTATATGCTTATTTCTTTAGGCCAAACCCAAAAGATATGGTCAGATATGTGATACACACATGCAACAATCTTCCTTTTGTCGATAATAATGTTTTAATTCCCAATAGAGACTGGCGAAGAAGATTTATTTTGATGAAAGGTGGTTTAAACCCGAGATATCCTATTACTTGGTTGACGCGAGGTGGGCATATGCTTCTCATACCACGTGTTCTCATAAGCTTTCATGTGTACTAACAATTTTTTTGACGGTTTCATGACGCATGTGTCTCCATTCCGAAAACCAAGGAAGGACATGAGCTACCAAAGTGATTGGAGAGGAAGCAGCACGGGCTCAATATTTTTAGAGGTTCTGGGGCAAAATATTTTTTTTTTGGGGTCCCTAGGTAAGAAAATAATATTTTGGGTTCTTTTGGACAATAAAAAAAATTTCAAGACCCCTGTGCAACAAAATATTTGAACAAAAAAAAAAAAATGTGGACTCTGGAACGATCACAGTGCTGGCCACCTAGTTAAGCCGGGACTGAGAGGAAGACAAGTACCACTTTTTTGAATTCCTAACACACAAAGTCTCCTTGGAAAGAAGCACCATCCGAGGTAAAATGACTGCCAACACTAGATTTGTAGTTTTGTCTCTCATTTAGGTTTCTCACAAATAATGTCATCATTTGCACGTTATGATGTATCTTTGCAGGAGTTACACATGGCAAATGGCCAGCCACGTGTAGATGAGGACTCCTATGCTTTGTTTTTAGCGGCTAGCAATGCAGAGTTAGGAGAGATCAACCTGTCATTGAGCTTGTCTGAGCAACTAATATATGTGTAGATTTTGCACATTTTCACTTAGTTTTTCTATTAGTTTTCATCCATCTTTGCACCCATTTCATATCATTTATGCATTTTAGACTAAATTTCTTTTATCTTGCATATTAGAGTCCTATGATGTATATATTATATTTGCGCCTGCATTTTGGTCATTTTTAACTACTTTTGGAGCAAGGAGAAGAAATAGCTCAAAGAGGGGAGAAGCATGGAGATAAAGAGGAGCCAAAGAAGTGGAGGAAACAAGAGAAGAGGGGCTTGCATCGGTTTTTGGACCAATGCAAAAAAGCGCCATGACGAGTGCAAACGAGAAATCACGACCAAATCCCAAGAGATGTCTGCATCGATTGTTGGACCGATGCGGGGAGCCAACGCGAAGAGCTGGAAAAGGAGCAAAAGCCTTTGGTGTGAAACACATCGGTCTGAAGGGCAACAGAGATGGCCGATGGAGCGAGCCGAGCTGCGAGCAAAAGATGAACAATCTGGAGGTATGCTGAAGCCGAAGAAGAAGAGATCCATCTTCTGATGATCAAAATGGCGGTCACCTGACCGCCACACACGACCGATGCGAGCTGTATCTTTTGTTTATTTTTGACCTGATCTGGTTTGTCTTGGGTCGACCCAGTCAACCTTGTCTCCTCTATAAATATTAAGATGAACATTTTTAGACCTAAGTGTTTATCTACTTTTAGCCTCCTAGATTTTTTCTCTCTAAAACTCTAGGTTTTGTTGGATGTTGAACCACTTTGATGATCTAATAAATTTTTTTTGTTTAATATCAATATTTTTCTCATTATGTATTTCTTCAATGCATATATTTTGTTTTGTTTAAGCATGCATGAGTAGTCTCATTATGGGCCTTTGGGCTAGGTAGATTATGGTGATTAAGAGTTGGGCTAATGGTGTTGAATGCATAAATTTACCTATTCAAATGATTATGGAGTTTTAATACTAGGGTTAGAAGTAGCTAATCTAGGTCTAGCTTTGTGGACATTTCATGCACTAAAGGTATTTTATGAAATGTCTAACTCAACCCTAACCATGCATTGCATGCTTAATCCAATGAGAGTTGTATGATTAAGGTCATTTGTAACTTGATAGGTTCTTGTTCCCTAGTTCACAAAGCACTTAACTACTATTGATTAGATAAGTGATTAGTGAAGGAATTTGTTTATGAGGATAGATTAGTCCACTTTAGTGAATCTATACTTTGAATTAAGCTTGTTTAAGGAATTTGTTAGCACCATTAACCAACTATTAGTCACCCAAAGTCATTGACATTAGCCCAAAGCCTATATTTTCATTCATATATTTACATCTTGCTAGTTATTTGCTCATTTACTTGTCTTGTTTCATTTTGTTTAGCATTTCAATTACTAGGATTAGACAAAACCATCCTCTCATCTTTAAATCTAAACTAATAGGTTTCTTGCATTCTAGATAGCTATAGACTCTTGGTGGTTCAACCCTTAGCTTACTCTTCGATAATACCTTGCACTTATGATAGTCTAGGTTTAAGTTTAGGATTTTAAATTTGAATCCCATCAAGTTTTTGGCGCTGTTGCCGGAGAGACAATGTCCTCATCATGGAATCCTAAGAGAGTCTATACTTGGCATTTTCCATCGCGACATCCATAGAGACTATCAACTAGCTCTCAATACCACAAGTAATGGAAACTTCTATAGTCTCACTGTACCGGAAGGAGAAATCCTAGTAGAAAATCTTGATCAAAGTGAGGAAATTGGAGGAAGAGACTATGATAGGACTATAAGGGAGCGAAGAGCTGAAAACTCAAGGATAAAGGAGCTGAGCGATAAGTTTAATAAGATGCTCATTTCGCTACAAAAACCGGTACACTTTTTGTTGGAGACTGAGAGGGAAATCAAAAGCTGGCTTTTGATGCTAGCTAATAAGGGCAAGAAGAAGTTAGCTATGTCTAAGAACAAAGTGAATACTATGTTCAAAGACAAATCGATCCAAACTAAAGGAACCACCTGATAATACCGTATTTTTACCCATTTTAACGCTTATTTTAGAACACTTTAATAAGTTTTTTTACATGTTTTTGTTTTGGGTTTTTCATATTTGTAGTTTCAAGACTCTTTTCAGGTTATTTAGGCAAAAGGATTGCAAATTGGAGAAAAACTAGATTTTTGGTTCGGAGTCAAACCGTCAGAAGTTCAACTGCCAAAGAGGTTTTTCTCACCGTTCGATCCAGCCCAATTATGGAGATAGTCAAGAAGGACCAACTACCTTTCCATCCCAACTGATTTGAGGACGATCCAACGGTTCAATCAAAAGATACATCAAGAACAAGACGTCCCAGTTCACCACGGGCAGAAGCTCACCACCCGCGGCCAATAGGCAGTTCACCGCGAGCATAAGCTCTCCACCCGCGGCCAAGGAGTGATTCGCCGCGGTCAGAGGTCATGGACTTGTGGCGTAAGCCTATTTGCAAAGCCTGTTCAAATCCCGTCAACTCAAAACCTTAAAGACCGACAAAAGAAAGAGTGAAGACCTATAAATATTTGTTTTAGAGACCTAATTTCGTGTGCTTGCTTTTACACTATTTTAGATTAGTTTTTCTTTTAATTTTTGTTTTATACTCTTCGAGATTGGTGAAGAGGTTTTCTCCGGAATTCGTTCTTAAAATCGAGAAACCCCTTCATCAATCTTCTGCTTTAAATTTAATCATGTATTTACTTTCAATTATGTTCGAGTAGTTTTATCGTTGTGTTTAAAGGGATTATCGAAGGAGAATTCTATGTTCGATAAAGATTTCACAAGGTAAAAATTTAGCCGATGATATTCTCATATTTTACTCTTTTTAACATGCATTTATCTAGGTATTTTTAGTCTCATACATGTGTTTCTTAGCATTTCTTTGATGTTTTGTTTTCATTTAGAGTTTAGATAGTTCTCATTAGGTCCTAGTGAGTCTTGCACAATTTGGAGTGTTTTCTAGGGCATTTTGAAGGTGATTGGAGAACTTGGAATCGAGCACACTCGATCTTGAAGCAAGAGAAGTAGGCTAAGGGAAAATGGCCATTTCTAGGCCACCGTACCGGCCAGCATTCATCCGGCACTGTCCAGCCGGTATGGAGGCAGTGACTAATACCAGCCCAGCTCTCTTTCCCGTACCAGCCAGCTCCCTTGCGACACTCAGCTCCAAGGCCAATACCGACCTGCATCCGTCCGGCACCACCATCCGGTACAGACCACCAAGACCAACACGACACAGACCCAGCTGGGTCAAGACCCAGTTTGTTCCGGGTTGACCCGGTCCGCCCAGCACCCTTTAAATATTCTAAAACCTAACTTTCTAGATGCATGCTTTATTTTTCTATCTCTTTTTCTTTAGCAAAAATCTCTCCTTTTTAAGTGTTCTTTAGATTTTTGTAAAAGATCTTCATTTTATTTTTATGCAATCTAAGTTTTAAGCTTCTAAGTTTCTTAATCTCTTCTGATCTTTCATCTTTCTTTTCTATAATCATGATTAACAATACCTCTTTCATGATATTTGGTGTGTTCTTCATGATTAGTGAGTAGTCTTTTTAGAGCTCATGGATGGGGTTGATTTAGGGGATTTTGTGTTACATCTATGATGTCTAGAGCTTAGTTTACATCTTTCCTCTCTTATTTAGTGTTCATAATGCTAGATTAAACTTGAGAGAGTTAATCTAGATCATAGAGAATTTCATGCACACAATGTGTTCGATGAAATTCCCCAAAGAACTAAATGAGAGATTTTACTTGCTTAGCCTATGAGAGTAGTTGTTTAAGGAGTATTATGGCTTTTGGAACTTATGATTAATTCTTGTTGATTAAATTTTCACAAATGAGAGTTTGTTCTTGATTTGTTAATTAGCAAAGTGATTAGTGCCATGAGAGTGGATTAGTCTTGTTTAAGTGTTCTAGGATAAGGAAAGTTGCTTGATTGTGTGTAATGACATCATAGGTTGATCATAAAAGTCCCTAAAGTCCATAACCTCATCCAATGGCTTGCTTTTATCAATTTCTTAATCTCGTTTAGTGCTTATTTAGTCTTGTTTCTTGTTTCACTTGTTACATTTGAATTAGGTTGCTAGAATTGAAACCAAAAACCACTTTGTTAGCTTAAATTAGAGAGTTTCTTGCATTCTTGTTGCATTAAACTAAATCCCAATTGGATTGACACCTTAAGTGCTACAATGAT
The DNA here is from genome assembly GCA_002933935.1 of Eutrema yunnanense. Taxonomy (NCBI): domain Eukaryota; kingdom Viridiplantae; phylum Streptophyta; class Magnoliopsida; order Brassicales; family Brassicaceae; genus Eutrema; species Eutrema yunnanense. The sequence goes on from PKML01040716.1 coordinate 145,079, forward strand.
ATGAGTAAGCTTAAGGATTGATTCATAAGGAAAAATCTTACTTATCAATTGGCGCTGTTGCCATTTGGGGTTCTTGTTTAGTCAATAGGATTTAGATTCTATTTGAGATTAAGCTTTTATTTTCTTTGTTTACTAATCTCTCTATCTAGTTTTCTCTTCTCATATAGGTGTATGAACACAAGGGCTAGAGGTGCACAAAACCTTGTTGAGTCAATAGACGACATACATCTCTTGCATCGTGGGATTACAGAAAGGAGAGAAAGAGAACGACCTCAACACATTGAAAGGTTGGGTATGGATATTGTACAAGAACCTTTGGTTGGAAACAATGGGCATGATTCTAATGTGCAACAACAAGCGGCGACTCAAGTTAATAGAGCACCGAGGGTGATTGGAGCGGGTGATGCTCCCAATGCCCATGGAAATCGTGCCGGTATATATCCACCACCGGTGGTGAATAACAATTTTGAGATCAAAGCGAGTTTAATCTCCATGATCAAAGGCAACAAATTCCATGGTTTATCTTTGGAGGACCCGCTTGATCATCTAGACAAATTCGACCGAGTATGTGGGTTGGTAAATATGAATGGTGTCTCGGAGGACGCACTAAAGCTTTGACTTTTCTCATTCTCTCTTGGCGACAAGGCTCACCAATGGGAAAAGAACTTACCCCACAGATCCGTCAACTCATGGGATGAATGCAAGAAAGTCGTCTTGGCTAAGTTCTTTTCTAATACGAGAACGTCGAGGTTGAGGAATGAGATCTCGAGCTTCACTCAAAAGGGAACGAGAGCTTTTGTGAAGCATGTGAACGGTTCAAGGGCTAGACAATGCAATGTCCTCACCATGGGTTCTCCGATGAATCGCTTTTGTGTATTCTATACCGAGGTGTCTTGCCCAAGTTTAGGATGCTCCTTGACACCGTAAGCAATGGAAACTTCTTGGGCAAAGAGGTTGATGAAGGCCTTGAACTTGGTTGAGAATCTTGCCCAAAGCAATGTGAATTATGGTGAGAACTATGATAGAGGTTCGAGAGGAAGTGGAGAGTATGAGGACCGAGCAAGAAAGGAGATGAAGGCCCTTAATGAGAAATTAGACAAGGTCTTGGAAGACACACAAAGGAAAGATAACTATATAGGTGATTGCATAAAAAACCAAGAAGAAGTTCACTTTGTGGGAGGACAAGGCGGTTACAACAAAGGCTTCAATGGTCGCTCCAATTTCCAAAACTCTCAAAACCATGTCTATAACCACGTATCCAACTTTCAACAATAAGGGTTTGTTCCTCGGAACCAATTCCAAGGAAACCAAGGCGGGTACCAAAGCAATTCGACACATCAAGATGTCGAAATGAAGGGTATGGTTCAACAGATCTTGACGGGACAAGCTAATGGAGCAAATGAGTTGAATAAGAAGATAGCCGAGAATCACACTAAGGTGGATTGCTCATAAAACGATCTCAACACAAAGTTTAAAAATCTATCTTCTTGAATCAACCATTTGGATCATCAATGCGCTCAAGGAAGTTCCCTTCCTTGTAAAGAAACGCGTGAATTTTGAAAGCATTGCCCTTGTTAATCGTATTATGATGCATCATCCGTTTTGAAAAATTGAATAACCCATGCTTTGATTTCTTGGCTCGAAGATTGAGTTCTTAGTTGATGCTTAGTTGATTGTTATCCAACTCTAGATCAACTTGAACTTAAATTGAATTTAATACTCTCACTTTGGGGTTCGGAATGCATGATCATGGTTGCAAAAATTTATTCGAGTTTTCTTATCCATTTCACCACTCTTTGCTAACTCGAATGGCCATTTTCATCTTTGGAATGGTTCCATACCCTTACCCAATACCTCCTTTTAAGCCAAATGATTTTTCGATTGAGTGAGGCTTTTTTCCTATGCTTTCATGTGCAAAATCTTTCGAGATAAGGAACGACGTACTAGCCCTCTCTTTCATTAAAGCTAGTCTAGAGAACCAAGAGACTAGTTTAGGAGGGGTTTGAAAAAGATTTGGGTTGAGTAATGTGAATGGATTCAAAAGGAAAATTCTTGGTTTGGGAAAAGTGGCTAGATAGTCTAGGAAAATAAGAAAAAAAAAAATTTGAAAAGGGAAAAATATCTAGTGAGTAAAAAAAAAGAGAAAAAAGAAAAAGAAAAAGAGAAGAAGAAAAAGAGCGTGCAAAGCAATATATGATTCAATTTGGCTTATTAAATCTTGTGATTTGGGGTGTGTCTAGAAAAAGAAAAAGTCAAGTCGAAAAAAAAAATATATTGAATGACTAAGCAATAAAAGGGTAGAGAAATGGAAGAGAAACTCGTATGCATCAATTGTTCCCAATCTCTATTGCTTTTGTGTAATGACTTGCATTTATTCTCGAGAGAAACCACAAACACATTAAAACTACCCTTTTGTTCGTTTAACCCTTTTTCCACCAAGCCGATTGATTGTGATTCCAATTCCCATTGTGAGACCGCACTTGAAACGAGCTAATTGAAGGTTAAAGAGTTGGTATGCATGATTGTGAGAAGATGCTTTGGATTCGATTATGGAGTAAAAGATTCGAGTAGCGATGAGTATGGAGAAGTTCGCTAGAGTAGGAGCGATTTGTGCATTATAATACTTTTACCTAAGGCGATTGAGTTTAAAGCTTTCATGTGTTTTCTTTTGGATATGAGTCCTGATATGTGCATATTCTACATGTATTTAGCATGGATTTCATATAGGTTTTAGATTATTTACTTAGATCTTCATGGCATTTCATACTTGTTTTGTCCCACTTAGAGTATTAGGAGCTGCATTAGGTCCTAGTGAGTCTTTTGCATGTCTTTGAGGAGTTTTCTAGGTGTTTGGAGACACTTGGTGGCGTTTGGAGATTTGGTGCTTAAAGACTAAAGAGGAACCATCTGGAACGTCTCAAAGAACCGATCCGAAGAAGGCGATCCGATTTGATACAGCTCTTGGAGTCTTCATGAGAGTTGTAGCCCGATGAGTCCTCTAAACATAGGAGTTGGAATCAAGTAATTCGGACATGTGGTTTGAGAGATATGGCTGATTTACCAGAGATAGGTCCACCTGGCCGAGACGGTTTTTTCAATACCGAGGTCACTGGTCGGTGCAACTGCTCGGTGTGGAAACAGAGGGAAAATTTCTTAGCACGACGTGTGGTACCGAGGAGTGACGTCGGTATTGAAGAATCTCCACTCCGATTAGCCTCGGTGGTCTTCACCAAAGTTGTAGAGGGGTGAATCAGCTTTACACAGGAGTTTGAATCGGGTTATTTGGACGTATGAATAGGGAGATAAGACAGATTTACTGAAGGTATGTCTGTCTGGCCGAGAGAAGATAAAACCGTTCAAATAACCGGAAAAACGAAGGCCTTCAGATATGAAACAACTCCAGTGGTCTGTATAAAACTTGTAGAGGAGTGAATCAGATTTACAGAGGAGTTTGAATCATATCATTTGGACCTCTGGATCGGATTTTATGGCCAAGACACTGAAGCATGATTTGCCTGGCCGAGAAGAGATGACATCGTCCAAAGAACCGGTAAAACGAAGTTCTTCCGATCATATTCAGCCTCTCCGGCCTTCATGAAAGTTGTAGAGGGAAGAGTTAGCTGT